>JAJJMC010014390.1:734737-758137 GCA_023531435.1 Papaver californicum | reverse complement strand
ATTAAAACATTTTATTTTGATTCTAAAGCATTGCAAAAATAGATTTTCAAAACAACAACTGTATAACACAAGCATGGAGCATCTAGGGACCTAATCCGAGGCATGCACCATCTAACGGAATCACAATTGCTTAATAAAAATCTTTTAAATCAATTTTCAATCAAGGCAATTAATCATAAATAAATTGCATAAATAAATTAATTAAATATACCACTTAATTATTAGAGAAAAAGATTCCTCCGTCATCCCAGTAATGGTGATTATCTCATGGTAGAGAAAATATGCTCAAAATAATCTTTCATTGCTCCAAAAAGTGTTTACAAAGGTGAAATAGATGTAACACAGCTGAACAGAGACGCCTATATGCGTTACAGAACAGGGTTCAGCTGTGTTACAGAAGCAAAAACACCACAGAACTAAGCAACAGTTACAAACGTTGCGTCTTCTTCTTCTCCGGCTACAGACGAACAGTAGCAGATGACCAAAATTTCCTGAATTGTTTCGGTGATTTCTCTGGGCTTTGGTCCTCGCTTCTCTTCACTCCTCTTGGTATTTATAGGGTGTAGGAACCCTCGAGAGTCTTCTAATCCCAATAGAACTCTTTAAAACCTATCCAAATCCTTGTTTCAAACTCCACATCGTGAATATCCCTTTTCCGGCTACAACTCGGATTTGAAGCAATTTTCACGGCTTCAATCTCTATTTCTCGACGTGTTTAATGTTGTGTTGAACTCTTCTTGCTTTTGGGTCAAATAGAATCGCAAAAGATTCCAAGAATCACGTAAACAATGTTGACAGCACTTTCACTTCTTTAACACCCGTGTTCCCGCCACATTTGATTTTAAAATGAAAGGGGGTGCCCCCAATCCAAAGTGTGGGTGCCTTAATCAATTTTCCCAAGTGCCTTTAACACTTTTCGAGCCGATTTTTCCGCAAATATTTATTTCTCAAAAATACCTACAAAGACATAAAAAGACGTAATAAGTGCAAAATCGAATACTATCGTAACAGATAATCGGGCGCAATTCAGACACAAAAATGTGCCTATCAGCTACCCAAGTCTCAGGTACTACAATTCAAACAAGTTGCAACCCAGATCCATTCCTTGTATCTTCATTGGCTATAGTGGGGCACATAAAGGTTACTTGTGCTTGCATCTACCCACAAAGAGACTTTACATATCCAGGCATGTCAAGTTTGAAGAGTGTTCATTCCCTTTTGAAGCCAAGCAGGAGGTTCGAACTGTGCAACAACATACAGAGGTAAGCCCAACTACCAAAACTATCACTTCTCCTCCATTTACGGATACGCTAAGACCTACCCAGACACATGGGTCTCAGCAAATGCCAGCGACCAATCAGCCCAATATGTCCGCCACAACTTCAACTGGTCCTACTTTCACAAATCCAGCAGAAGCAGTCCAACACCAAACTGAGCCCAGTGATTCTACACCAACTGTTACCCAACCAACTCTGCCTGTACACCCCATGGTGACAAGAGCCAAAACAGGTATATCAAAACCCATCAGTAAACTATGTCTGAATGTTACAAAACACCCTCTTAAAACATCAGATTAGATGACACCAACATGTTACAGCAAAGCCAGACTGGATCAAGCATGACGCCAGTCTATGGATGACGAATATAATGCTCACATCCGAAATGGAACCTGGTATTTGGTTCCATACAAACACAGCATGAATATAGTTGGGTCAAATGGGTTTTTAGAGTAAAATAAAATTCTGATGGATCATTGGCCAGGTACAAGTCCAGATTGGTTGCTAAGGGGTTTCATCATAAAAAAGGTGTGGACTATGGTGAAACCTTCAGCCCAGTAATGAAACCTTGTACAATCAGGCTAGTACTATCTATAACAACTATGAAAAAATGGCAAGTTAGACAACTAGATGTGCAAAATGTATTTTTGCATGGTGAACTTGAGGAAGAAGTATATATGAGGCAACCTGATGGTTATGTGGATCCGAATTATCCCACACATGTTTGTAGATTACACAAAGCCTTGTATGGGTTAAAGCAGGCACCCAGAGTGTGGTTCAGTAGATTAAGTCATTATTTAGCATCACAAGGGTTCAAAGGCTCAGTCTCTGATAGTTCCTTGTTTGTAAAACAAGCTAACACTCATATATTGTATATACTTATATATGTGGATGACATTATTATTACTGGTTCTGATGTATCACTTGTCAATGATCTAATTTCTGCTCTCAGTAAAGTTTTTGCATTCAAGGATATGGGCTTCTTATTTTACTTCCTGGGCTAAGAGGTAGTCCATCAGGGGAGCTCTATCCTTCTAAGTCAACAGAAGTACACAGCAAACTCACTGCAACGCACAAAGATGGATAGAGTTAAACAAGTTACAACTCCACTAGCTACTCAACTGAAACTACTAAAGCAAGGGTCAACAAAGTTTCATGATCCCTCTCTATACCGAAGTGTGGTGGGCGCACTACAATACCTACATCTTACCCGTCCAGACATTTCTGTTGCAGTGAACAAAGCTTGTCAGTACATGCAAGATCCTTATATTGAGCATTGGGAACTACTCAAACGTATCCTACGCTATCTGAAGCACACACTGAATTACGGTTTGCATATTCGGCCTACAACAAGCTACAATATTCAGGCATACTCAGACGCTGACTGGGCACGTAACCTAGATGACCGGCGTTCCACAAGTGGTTACTGTATCTATTTTGGTGGGAATCTCATTTCCTGGAGGGCACGTAATCAACGCACGGTTTCTAAATCAAGTACAGAGGCTGAGTACAGAGGGTTGGCTATTGCAACATCGAAAATTCTTTGGATCCAGTCCTTGCTCAAAGAACTGTGTGTTCTTACGTCTCCATCGATTATCCGGTGTGACAACTTAGGTGCCACATACTTAACTGCTAATCCGGTTTTCCATGCTCGGACAAAGCACATCGAGATTGACTACCATTTTGTCCGAGAGAGAGTTGCTGCTAAAGAACTCCAAGTTCGGTTTATATCCTCCAAGGACCAAATAGCTGATATCTTCACAAAGGGACTGCCATCTCAAAGGTATCAATTTTTAAGAAGCAAGTTGAATATTCGCCAGCTACCCTTCAACTTGAGGGGAAGTGTTGAACCACAGAGTGAGAAGACCAAGTCTGAGCTGACCAAGTATGCACAAACAGATAACATTGCCAGTCCGAGTCTTTAGAGCAATCTGTTCCAACTTATCTATTCGGTTACACCTTCTCCCTTATCCTCTTAGACTATGTAAACTCTCTAAGACTTTGAAAACTCTCTCTGCTATATAAGAGAGTTGAGTTCAGTTTTTATAAGTAAGTGAAAAAGATAAAACATCAGAACCACTGTTTCTACTACAAATACGACGGATGTGGCGAATACAATTCTACAGAAAGAAGGGTTTATAAAAAACAATGATGGGGATGCAGCTCAGTTTTTATTCAGGAAGAATCACAACGATTTGATGGAAAAAGGAGTGAAATGGATGAAAGAGACATCCGGATCATGCATGGTAGTAGCTGCCCTTATAGCTACTGTAGCATTTGCAGCTAGTTTCACCTTACCAGGGGGTGATCATACCGATAGTAATAATCGTAAGAATGGCACCCCAGTTTTTTTGCACAAGAAGCCATTTATGGTAGCAGATGCATTAGCTCTCTATTGCATCTGTATTTGTGTTCATGGCTGTGTTCAGGTCTCGGTATTCCGAAGAGTTGCTACCATATTAATTGCTTTTAGAGGAGCATTTACTATTTGCTCTTGCAGAGCGATGATATGGGCTCCGACTATACTAGCATTGTTTGGTACTGTCCCGGCTCTCTCTTGTTTGGTTTTCTACAGTTCACATTGTTTCTGCAAATGGTAGGTTCTAATTACTAGCCTATAATCTTAGGAAAGCAATCCCATCTTGGTCATGAGAAGCTTATTAACAATGAAATGATCGGCTAAACTGGAATTTCGTGAGAAGCTTTTGCCCTAGTGGAGCAACACGGATGTATCTTTTGCCAGCGCTGTAAGCTGGTCATATGATTTTTTTCATGTGGTTATTTCAATACCATGGTCAGTTTCAAAATTAATTCTCCCTTTTGTGATTTAGACTTTTCACTGATATCCAGTATGATTGAAAAGGTAGGTTAAATGGTTGTGGTGTCTACCCCATGCCAAGCAAGCAAACAAACACACCATATTATTATTTACATATTTTGAAGGACACCAGAAAACTAGGCCAGTGAGTGAGGGTCGAATAGCGCAACTTTATGATGACAAAAGTGGTTCTTTTGTGTCCCTTGGGTCCATTTCCCATGACTTAGACCCATAATAATCAATTAAGTCGAACTACCGTAAAATACTGTCAGTGTGTAACAGGTAGTAGGTGTAGCTATGATATTTCGAGCACGAAAAATAATGCAAAAGAAACACCTTGGTGATTATCTTTTGTCGAAAAGATAAAAATGGGGCGAGAGAGGCTCGAACTCTCGACCTCAGGATCACTCTATATAGCTATGAGACCTACGCGCTAGCCAACTGCGCCACCGCCCCAGTTGTGCAATTGTTGAAGTCATAAACTTAGCACACTTATATATGAGGAGAACATCTCTAGTTCAACATTTTTGGCTAAAACTTTCATGAACAAAATTTATCAGTAGGTTTAGGAAGATTTTATGGTAAGTGGGTTGTTTATCATGAGCCATAACGTATGGACTTCAAACATCTCGAATGTTATGCTGCTCAACATCTTTGTAGTAGGAATAGGTAAACCGACCAAAATGACTCTCAAAATTTGAAGTGATTGTATTGTAACTGTCGTGACCATACCAGAGACTGACGCTCTTTCTTGTGACTGGCAGGAGCAACTGGCAATTCCAATCAAGTTCCAGCTCTTTAAATTGCTAAATTTGAGGGCAGTCGCTCTTTTAACTTCGTCTTCTAAAGGAGATTCAAAGATCCTGCATATCCGCGTGAGATTGACGCATTCAGTTCTCGATGTCAATCGATAAAGAATATGCATTTCAGTCTCAATCTCGATCATTGAATTGAAGTCTTTCTTTTATCATCTGTAAGTATGGTCTGTATAATAATAAAGAAACTTATGAAAAGCAGAATATGTGCTCTGACAGCAGTTTACTTAAATTGGCTGTGATCTTAGAAGATGTTCTTTAGTTGATGCGTTTCCAAGAAGATGGGAGATCTTGGTCTATTAAAAGTTCAGAAATGGATCAGTAGTCGAGAAAGCGTAGATTTGGCTAGACTAGTTACGTCAGGTGGTCCAGCTAGTAGATCGAATTCAGGCCTTTGTGAACTGGCTCTGAAAGTAGAGGATCCTAGTTAGCTTAGCCGGGAAATGCTGGACCTTATCTTTGAAACTTGAAAAAACGGAAACTGCATAGCTTAGAACTGTACGATTTCGAACATCAAGAACTTCCAGGACTTGGAAATTCAGACTTTTGAACAGCAGCTGCTCACTTTGCCACCGATCTAAACCTGGGAAAAGACATGAAACCATTCTGTTTCAATAGAGGTATGGGAAACGGTTAGGGGTAATGAAGTAGGTGAAGTCGTTGAATTTTGCGAGCTGTTCCAACCACTGCTAGATGTAATTCCAAGAGCCGAACGAGAATGAATACCACACAGAAGAGTCAAGACCGGGCTGCCTAATAGAATGTTTAGCCGATCCATTCCGGATCGATCGAATTGGTACAGAAGTTGCAACATAGGAAAACCACAGAAAACACGACTTATTTGAATCGAAGGACTTTATCGGAGCCCACTGTGTCTCAGAAGTTGGAACCTTGGCTATGGATTCTCTGGGAATTTTGTAATAAATGTAGCCAGAAATTCCGATACTGAGTGCTGTAATTGGTTGAAATATAATAAAAAGAGTTGCCGGTTCCGATCCTTCCGTCTGTCTTTGGCTCCCGAATATCCAACCGACCAATTAATTCTTTATAACGTATTCTATTTTTTTTTACAAATAAGCCAGCAACCGTTGTCGTTTTCCTAGATTGTCGAAGTAGTTCTGACCAACAATTCTTCGGTTCCTCAATGTAAGGAGTAAGCTAAAAAAGAGGTCTGGCCCTTGTTTGGCTCGTACCCAGCTGAACAGATGAGAGTCAGCCTGGTGGGATGAACTGGGACAGAGAATATTCGTCCTATTGAAAGGCGGAAGGAAAGGCCAGCTACTAGGTATAGGAACGGGAACATTAGATTCATTGGCTTTAGCTACTTTACTTGTTTATCCCCGCTTTCCTATATCAGCTTGATCGGTCATATGAATAACACCTTCCATGAATCTCTTGGGACCGAGGAACTACATCTATTCTATTATATTAAATTACGTTATCCCTCTTTTTTGGGACCCTATCTACTAGGCTATCTATCTATGTAATTGCTATCTATTCATGGGTCAAGCAACTGAATGATAATACTGTGGAAGATTTGGATGACGGTATCAAGGGGCATTTCGATAATTAGTAGCTGGTTGTTTTATAGAACCCCTTCTCATTGTGAGAATTAAAACGTTGACAAAAAAGCACTTGGACATCTACCGTGAGGATCTGCTTAAGCAAGTCTTCTCTCAAAGGCAGCTGTTCATTAACTCCTTTCTATTCTCATTTGTCAGTTACAAGACTAGGGATCCCGGTTGACGACGAATAAATTGAACCACAAGTCGGGAATCCGGGTCTTCGATTGAGAAAGATCGCTGACATTCTACTCATTAACATTCTTGTTTCCACGAGCAGCATCGCACACTCTGTTTTTCGAATGAACAGCTTGCGAAGAAAGCATATTCAATTGATAGGAATGTAAAAAAAGGAACGCAACCCCTTATCACATTTACTCATTTTAGAAATAAAGAAAATAATCCATATCCTTATGAATCCCGCTTGTATATTTGAGAAATTTACAAGAAAAAAACCAGATTTCACAAAAAATGAAAATCTTCCATTTTTCTGCACAAAACAGGGAAAGAGAATGAACTAGAACAGAGCAGATTCTTCTTCTTCTTCATTCCAGCACTACAAGCAAGTTTTTATAAAGAGGAGTATATCCAATAGGAAGCTTACACACACATGGGCTTTGTCAACTAACTCGTGCTCCTTTCCCTTGCTCCGAAAGAAGGCTCTATAAGACCTTCCCTAAGAATCGAAGATTGATTCCCTTATGATTTTAGTGATTGGAAGAGTTTATTTCCTCTAGAAAAGGGATCACCACTAGCCTACGTTCTAGAATCCCTTCTTTGTGTAATTTCTAGCGCCACTTCAAAAGGGAAACTCTCATTCAAAAAAGGGCGCCTTTAACTAGGTGCCTCACTAACCGAGCTGGACTTTTCTTCCTTTTTTCTTCTTGCTTTCTTATAGCTATGCTTTGGAATAAGCCCGTAGGGAGAACAGGGAAGCGAAGCTGCTCGACGACAATGGATCAAAAGAGAGTAAACGAAGTTGGCGAATCAATAGCAATTAGGGTAAAAAAGTGACACCCATCCGAACAACTCCAACAATAAAAGGTATAAAGATTGAAACTTCTCTCCCATTTGGATCGGAGAATTTATGAAGGAAATCAGGTTTTAAATTTCCAGAAACCGCACGATTATATATCGAAAGGGAATAGGCCGCGCCTAAAATCATTCCAGTCGCAAACCATTCCCCAGTCTCCCGCTCAAGTCACAGTGTGCTACTCTGTATGAGGACCTCCTTCCCTTCTGCCACTCTCCGTTCACACGGTTCTCAAAGCGGAGGAGAAAGGGCGGGCAGCAGGTACCACGAGCCCTCTGTCCCACACATCTATTCAGAAGCAAGTGTAGTTCACCAGACATGTTCTAACTTTGATCTAGCTAGTGGAAAGACATTCATGTATATTCAATCAAAAAGAAATAAGAGAAAGAGAGTTCACTGGGAGTTAGCGCCTACGCTTGCTTGCTGACCAAGACATCCTGGCAAGCTCGTCTCTGTGTCGATCGAGCCCAGTATTGGTATTTTCGATTTTCGAAATGAAATCATATCTGCCCCTGCCCGACTAATCGCCTCACTCTTGACGGATCAATAACTGTTGGAAGATTTTGGCCTTCTGGGCATAATATTTGCTACTTCACTTGGTCAACTCTTGTCCCAAAGCAAAGACTTTACATGGCGGCCCCTATATTTTTGATCACAGCCTCTTTCTCTTTCTTCTAAGGTGTACTGCTCATGAGGGTTACCGACTGGTACTAACGAAGTCGATCTCAAACCAGATTCTCGTTCCTCCCATGTCATGTCAACTATGCAAACTCTTAACTAAGCGCGGTGTAGTTCCCTAGTAAACGTGTGAACAGCTAGGAATTGGCTTCTCTTGCTCTCTGCGACTCGAAGTTCACGGACGTGTTGGATTGGGCGGGTCATGGAGCTCGGGCACTGGATAACCCACGTACTCGGAGTGGAGAACCCCAGGTGGAAGATCTTCTTAGGTTGCAGGGGTCATCATGAATTAGGTTGGGGTGGCTGGTGGTTTCGGGATCCCGTAGAAAATGCTTCTTTTATGCCTCGGGTATTAGCCACAGCTTGTATTCATTCAGTCATTCTACCACTTCTGAATTCTTGGACCTTGCTTCTTAATATTGTCAATTAGTAGGTATGAGAGGATTAATGTCGGATCCCCAAGGAAAAATGATTGATTTACCCATTCAAAGCAATTTACGCGAAGGGCTCTCTTTAGCGGAATATCTCTACCTACCCACCTGTGTCGGTTTCGGGTACATGTACCCTTTTGTTGAAGGTCGTTCGAGCTTTTCCTGGGAGTATGGCATTAGTTACTTCAGCGCCGCGTCTGATCCTCCATTCTTTCTCATAGACTGATGCAGAAAAGAAGTCAGTCGCCTCTATTTATTTCGTCTCCCCCATGTTAGGGTGGTGTTCTACGCCCGTACTCTGTTCCTGGTAACGTTTTTAGTTCTTTGATTCATTCCGTAGCTAGAAACCCATCATTAGCGAAACAATTATTTGGTTATGCGATAGTTGCCTCTGGTCCGGCTGTTTTCTTTTTGCTTCGAACGTAGCAAGCAGACGAGCAGAGAGACTAACGGCTCTGAAAGAGAGAAAGACCCATCCTGGGATTGTAGTTTAATTGGTCAGAGCACCGCCCTGTCAAGGCGGAAGCTGCGGGTTCGAGGGCTTTTTAACCGATTGCGGGAAAAGGGATTCCTACTTTGCCTAGTCAAATAAAGGGGTCTGGCATTCCCCCCTATCCTATCGAGAGCGTTTAATCTAACCGATTATAACAATTCGAAATATGAAAATGGATGGGATTTTGGTCATAGAATTATTATTCTATTCTTTTTCCTTCTTTGAATCATAATCTGTAGGAAATATTAATTGAATGTTTAGAACGAGTCTTTTTTTATGTTATTTCGTCCTGTACAATTCCTTTGTTTGTGGGTTAGGGGTGATTGCCCGAGCTGCTGGGATCCAAGCGGATATAAGGGAGTGGGAAAGCTATGACTCATACGGAAGCCTTGGATTTAAGGTTCGTACTGAGGAAGACGGGGATAGTTTAGCGAGAGCGTATGTTATGGCGAGAGAGATCATTTATATCAAAGATTGGGCTTTATTCTTTATTATACTATTAAAGTTGAGGACTTTCTGGCTTAACTTAACTTAGCTTTGCTTATGAACTCGGTCAACTCATTCCTTCAGGAAGGTCAAGCTGATCCCCAGTACTCGCGGATTATACAAGGGGCTTAGGCGGGAGTCGAAGGCTGACATCAAGATATTCACTTCTTTCTTGCTTGCGTAGGATAAGAAGAAAAATAAAGGGGGAAGGAATAGTGTCTCGAAAGTAGCGATGCGCTCTCTACTCCTTCTTCCATTATCTTGGGTTGCAGCGGGTATCTTTTACTTCGAGTAGCTAAGACTCAAAAGAAGCGAAAAATAAAAGACGCTAGTTAATGACCTCACTTATCACCTCAGGGACCAAGTACGATTTCACCCTCTAATAAGAAGTAGTGCCAACTATTGATTTAACCTCTTCGGTAGCCAATGGCGAAGCCAAGGCCAGGTTACACTTCCCTTTTAAGACTATTGAGCTTGCTAAGGCCTCCGGAGTGCTTCCCCTGTAAGAAAAGAGGTAGGATTTTGACCCCCATATAGCAAGAAAGCAAAACCTTACAGGTATTATGAATCCAATCAATAGAGTTAATTCTCCAAAAGCAAGCATCATCTTAAAAAAAGAGCTATTTGAAACATCGGAGCAAAAGGCCCACTTTTTTTTAACGCGTTCCCATTGGCGTGCATCCAGCAGGAATTGAACCTACGAATTTGCTAATTATGAGTTGGGCGCTTTAACCATTCAGCCATGGATGCTTAACAGGGATCATCGTACATCGTGAATAACCAAATTCCAATTGAAATGAAATCTTTAGGAGGAATCAATGAAACAGGAATCAATGAAACGACATCAATTCAAATCCTGGATCTTCGAATTGAGAGAGATATTGAGAGAGATCAAGAATTCTCACTATTTCTTAGATTCATGGACCAAATTAACATGGACCCTATATCTGGTCTTCTGTAACAATCTTTTCTTTCACTTTTTCTTAGATTATGTTATTTTCTTTTCTTGGTGTATTAATGGACCTCTTAACTGTCTGTATTATTTCGAGGAGAGCTAGGCAGCAAAGGAACTATACTCTTATCTTCCCTCTTCTCTAGTGCTTCAAAGCGGGCTTCCTTCTCACATTTCAGCTATGAAGCGCACAAGTAAATTTAGGGTGTAACAGAACCTATAAAAAGACATAAAAAAGGGGTATCTTGTGTCACAGTCAATAACGTCTTCACCATCTAGAGTAATGATGAGTCGAAGAACGCCATGCATCTGCGTAAAAAGTAGAATGAAGCTTATCCGTGAATTGTATTCATTCGAAAGAAGTAGTCCGCTTAGTCTAACTGTAAATAGCGTGGGAACTGGCTCTGAAAGTAGAGGATCCTAGTTAGCTTAGCCGGGAAATGCTGGACCTTATCTGAATCTTTAAACTCTTGATTTTGCTAAAGATCCGGGGCAAGGACAGACCCGGGAATCCTTATGAGTCGAAAGGGACCAGCTCACTTTCTGGAATTTCACAATGATGGTAGGGCTTCAGGAATCTACGAATGTCGGCTTGAGTAACGCAAACATTAGTGAGAATCCAATGCCCCGAAAACCTAAGGGTTCCTCCGCAAGGTTCGTCCACGGAGGGTGAGTCAGGGTAATAAAATGCTCCTTCTGGTGGATCTATTTCAGACCTTGCTTAATTCGGAACTGTTAGAGTACTGTATTTAGTCATTAGGTTGACCACTGTAGAAAAAAAAATTATTATTGTGTACACTTAAAAAAGAGTGTTAATGCGACATATTTATTTAATTGGTTAACTTAGTTTTTTTTCCAGGTACATTATTTCTTATCATACCATCTAGACCATCTAGACTAATATAAACGGATAAACCTAATTCTCAAAATAAGATTAAGATATCCAATCCCCAAATCGAGATTTATAACTATATGGTTAAGGTTGTACACTAAAAGCGGACTATCCAATCCGACTCAAATAACCAACACCACTAATAGGGGTACCAGATTGTTTGAGGTGTACTAATCTTATATTTGGAGTGTTTTATCTTATATGAATTTCGGCAAACCAGTACCCATTATTAGCAACAATGTATTTATACCACCCCACAATACCACACCCCAACCTTGATTGGAAAATAAATTCAAATTTGGCCATTTCATGTTATTATTATCACAATGAAGCATCCAATTCCAATCCAAAGTATAATCTTTTCTAGTAGGGCTTGTGTCATTAGGTCTTAGTTGGAAAGAATAAAGACCGTAAAGACATTCAAAAAGAAGAAAAAAATGAAAATAAAATAAAAATACACTGACAGCACAAAGGAAAAAAACATATAAACCCCCGCCCCCAATCACTTTACCTTCAGTCCCTCCTCCCCCCCTCTCCCGATTCTATCCTTCTTTTAGGGTTTTGGTTTTTTCTAGGGTTTGGGCCTTTTTAATACTTTTACTACCACTATCATGTCTAAAGATCAGTTTAACATGGCAGATCTTGGTGCTAATCTTCCTGGTGCTGCCGCTGGTAAAAACCCTAATCTCTTTATCCTATTCTTTCTGTTTTTTTTTTGAATTTTTTTGGGTTTGTGTTCAGTTTTTGTAACTGTTCTTTTTGTTGTTGTTGATTTTGTAGCTTTGAGTGCGGAAGATCGTGCTGGACTGGTTAATGCTTTAAAGGTTAGTTTTATTTTTGAAAGATTAAACAATTTTTAGTTGATTTATTGGGGATTATTGGTTGATTTTTGTGATTTTTTTGGTGCAGAATAAGCTTCAGACTTTGGCTGGAGAACATTCTGATGTGCTTGAAAGTCTTACACCAAATGTTAGGAAGCGTGTTGAGGCTTTGAGAGAGATTCAGGTCTGTGGCTGTTTTTTTCCTCTAGTTTAGATTGATTTTAGGGTTTATGACTGTTTTTTTCTTTTTTTTTTGATTTTTGAATAAAAAAAATTTCGGGTGATGGTGAGGTTTAGATTTGGAGAGGTTCATTTAGAATGAATTGGTTTGTTATACAAGGATTGCTTGTTTTTGTTGTAGTCATTTATGAGATTGTTGTAGATTGAAGTTGTTTTTCTGAATATTCTTTGTTTAGTGGTGTAGATAATAATTGATAGCACTTCAGTCAAGTGTTTAATGTAAAGGTTTTCGGGTAAAATGCGTTGTACCAAATGTGTATTCTGTATTGATATGTAATATCTGAATATCTTGATCATTCTCATCTTTGCTAAGCTACATTGTAGGGACACAAAGCTGTTTTATAAGCTTTAACTATGTTATTCATGCTTATTCCTATGCATTCGTGTACAATGTCTTATATATGTGCACGTCTTGTGAGTCCTTGATTCTATTTCAACAATGGGTTTTTGGCTTTATTTTTTGTTTCTTGATTGCAGACTAAGCATGATGAATTCGAAGCAAAGTTTTTTGAAGAGAGAGCAATACTTGAAGCCAAGTACCAGAAGATGTATGAACCACTTTACAGTCAGGTACAATATCTATTCTATGAGCACCTAATCACAGAAGGAGCATCTGTTGTGCCGTTCTAGCTGATGCCTCTAAAGCAGAACTCTCAGTTGGATTCTTATTAGACTTTCCCCTCATGATATTTAAGTTTGACTATTGGTAACAAACTCTAAAAGTGGTGTTTCTTGACTTGGACGCAGAGATTTGATATTGTCAATGGTGTGGTCGAAGTTGACGGAGTCCCAAAAGAGGTTGAGGCTGACAAAGAAGCAGATAAAGATGCAGAAGGTTAGTTAACACTAAATCATTGTTCGAGTTTTACGATTTTAGAACAGTTCAAGAGTTACCCTAACTAGATTGTGTACTTGCAGTAGAGAAGGGTGTTCCTGATTTTTGGCTCAATGCGATGAAGACAAATGAAGTTTTATCAGAGGAGGTAAATAATATGATTAGCCACTTTTATCCTTCTTGCAATAAAATTCCAGATTTGTTGGTTAATGTACTCTTTCTGGAATGTAGATCACAGAGCGTGACGAAGGTGCTCTCAAGTATTTGAAAGATATCAAGTGGTGTAGGATTGAAGAGCCCAAGGGATTCAAGCTTGATTTCTTTTTCGATACCAATCCCTATTTCAAGAATGCTGTCCTGACAAAAACTTATCACATGATTGATGATGATGAACCAATTTTGGAAAAAGCAATTGGGTAAGCTTCTGACTTCATCCTTTCCCAACGGTTACCTCAGTAGGTGTTTGTTCCTTTCGCACTCATTATGAGATTGTGACTATGTAGGACTGAAATTGAATGGTATCCTGGGAAGAGTTTGACTCAGAAAGTGCTGAAGAAGAAGCCAAAGAAGGGATCAAAGAACACAAAGCCCATCACGAAAACAGAAGACTGTGAAAGTTTCTTCAATTTCTTTAATCCTCCCCAAGTTCCCGAGGATGATGACGATCTTGACGAAGAGACAGTAAGTTATCATTTGAGTTAGAACACTAGGAAATTGAGAAATGTGTAGGTGTTGGTGAACTATTGAAAAACATTTTCCTTTTTCTAAATTTGATTGCTCTTGTAATCAGGCTGAAGAACTACAGAATCAAATGGAGCAAGACTATGATGTTGGGTAATTGGATTTCCTTTATTTTATAGTTGCAGATTTTCTTGAAACCTTATCCATCTTGTTGCAGTTGCTGAATATGTTTGAAATTTGTGCTTCTCTTTTTTAAGCTCCACCATCCGGGACAAGATCATCCCACATGCTGTGTCGTGGTTCACTGGAGAAGCTGTCCAGGGTGAAGAATTTGATATGGATATGGATGACGAGGATAATGAAGACGACGAAGAAGATGAGGATGAAGATGATGACGAGGAAGATGATGATGAAGATGATGACGAGGAAGATGAGGATGAAGATGAAGGCAAGAACAGGAAGAAGGTAATATCACTGAACCCTGCAGTCCCTCCTCTGTCTATGTTACTCAATTTCTTCTCTTCTCAAAATCATTCTAATATGTTCTCTTTGTTTGCTCGCTTGACTTAAATCTCTACAGCCATCATTCGGAAAGGTAAATAAATCCGGTCTCTATTTGCACGGTTCCCTTTTTTGCGGTTTATGTCATTTCTTTTTTTGCGGTTTATGTCATTTCAATTTATTCCACTGTTATGGTTGGTATCTGAACTTGTCTACTTTCTGAGTTGCAGAAAAGTAGAGTTCCAGCTGGTGAAGGACAGCAAGGGGAGAGACCACCAGAGTGCAAGCAGCAGTAAGGTTTGGTCTAGCAGCAGCTGAGTAAAACTGGTTTATAGAGTGTAGTGTGGGGAGAGTGGCTTGAGTTCTTGAGTGGAGTGAGAAGAAGATGGTGGGGTATGGGGAAGAGAAGACGAAATGATAGCAGTTTTGATTTATCCTTTCTTTGGTTGTTATTGTCATTGGTGTTAGTCAACAGCTATATTTTTTGTTTAGGGTTTTGTTGGGAGGCTGAACTGGAAATTGTTGACATATGATGCCTTTTTAGTTTTCCTTCCTGTGGGGTCTGTGGTTATTCCAATGTTTTGAACTTCCCTCTGAAACTATTTGAAATAGTAGTATATTCTTATAATGTTTTTCTCTTATTATCATCTAGTATATGTTTCCTGGGCCTGTTGTTTTGACTGCTGGAGACACTGATCGATTTCGAATTCAAGTAAAAAATCGGCTACTTTTCACTTGTCCTGATAAGTACTGTCTCTTTGGCACTAGCCATCTATCATGCATCATAGGGGTTTGGTATAATATGGCTATACATAACTGAAAAGTTGGTAAATCACTGTCTTCCCTTTGTTTATTTTTGCATGGCAAAAATTAACTTGACTTAGAACGGATGTTGAACTACTAACTAACGAAGTTGGTAAATCACTGTCTTCTGTAACTGTAACATAACGAGTTACTAAAAAATTACAGCTTTGTTGGGTAGGCAAGTGTGAAGTTTTTGATCATCTAAATACTGCACCAAAAAGAGAAGCATTTTTTTCTGTCTCCGGTATTGATAGAATAAATGAAAATGAATTCAAAATGATCAAGAGAGAAGTAAACTTAACAAGAAACAACTTCCTCTCAATTTCTCAAATGTCAACAAGAATGCTACTCATTATTTGCTAAAAATATGTGGAAACCCCCCATACAAAAAAGGAAGAGTGAAGCATGGCTACTGAATCTCATATTGTACATATTCCACAAAAATCTGCTATAAAATCCCGTTAATGTATCAAACACTTGCGGGTTCTGCTGGGACCAAAAAAATTATCTATGTTGAGAAGGGGTTAGTTTTCTGCTACAAACCGCCCCAATTCATGAACTTCTTAACTTCATCGTATAGAACCAAAATTGCAGCTGCACCAGTACTCCTAAACATGTTTGAAACCGCACCACGATAATATGAACGCACACCTTCAGTCCTGTAAATCTTCTTCCAACAATCCAGTGTACTCTGGTACATCGGCTTCTCCGAACCAGATTGCATCATCATTCGCCTTCGGACGGTGTCTAAAGGGTATGACAATAAACCTGCCGAAGTAGTTACAGCTTGGGCAGCAACCCAGCGTTTCCATAATTGCAGCTCAGGTTCAGATTTTTCTGACAGCATCTCTTTCACTGTATCAAAACCCCCAAAATATAAACCCCGATGGACAACCATCCCATGTAAAGAGGCAGGAAGGCCTCTGTAGACACCCTTGATTCCATCTTTTTTACGAATAGAGGATAAAAAGTGGACGATTCCTTTGAACTGGCGAGCTTCATTTCTCCCAAGGTCTGCTGCAAGGCGCGTATGAGCAATATCAAGTGGGTAGATGATAATCAGTGTTGTACAGCCAGCAGAAGCACCAGCAATAAAGTTCGCTGGGGCACCAGCCATGAGCTGGTTACATGGAGATCCTTCACTCCTTAAAATGTTTTTGTACAGATCCTGCAGATAGAAACAATTTTTTTTATGACTTCATGGAAGTAAAACTCGGTTAAAACAACCATCTTCCATGCTACCTTACCAAAAGAAAATTTGTAGCAGATTAGTTGGTACAAAATCCAAAAGCATCATTAATCTCTGGTAGATTTAATAACTTCTAAATCTTATCTCCTTTATACTACGTGTATGAAAATCAAGCCTAACAGCTAACAGCCATAGATGAGATATGCTTATCGGTCCCTCAGCAAAAAATAATTTGAGAAGTGGAAGAAAAGAAGTACAGGAAGTATTATACATGGAAGGATAAATGAACTTATAAGTTTGATGTAGCCGTTACATTTCACCACAAACAAAAAGGAGTAAAATGAACCTGTTATCTGTCAATTTTACAAAACTAGTTTTCACAACTAGTGCTACTGAAGGTCTACATAGTTTCCCATCAACTGGATTTTCTCTTCCAAGCCATTAGATTTGGGAACATAAACTGTCTTGTGAGAAACATGGTCCTAATTCTCAGTCATTTACATGTGGCCAGGCAAGCACAAAAATCAATCCATTATTTCTTATGAAAGATTTGCTCATAGCATTTTAACATCAGTTTATTCAAACTACACATACAACATTGCAAGGCTTTGTTTCTGTGAATAAAATATCTTATATCTAAAACACAATAGGAATAACACATATGGACTGGTCTACATTCAGTTTCTGCAAATCATAATGTTTGTTATGTAAAAAAACCATACCAACGTTCTCCTACATCGAGGGGACCTTTTCGAAGATGATCTATTCTTGCACAACACAGGATAATTGATGAAAAAATAGATGATTCCAAATCATATACAAAAGCGCCCAACATACTATTAAATATCATCCACAGATATAGGAAGATGCACAACATTGAATACACGCACAATTACTGTATTCATGACAGACAAACTCATGAGAATAATAAACCTTGTTCAAACTAAATCTTACAGAGACCGATGATAACAAACTCATGACAAGCAGACGAAAAAATCAGCATTTGCAGCAGTTATTTCGTCCAAATGAAATAACAAAACATGTAATCTAAGGTTCAATCCTTCCAAAGTTTCATATGCCTAAATCAGTGACAGAACTGTAAATTAGATGAAATATATGCAACAAGGTCTGTCTTTCATACAATTCATAATGTGTCTGTCTCATGATATTACAGTCAAATGACTGTTGACATCAGAAAAATGCTTTCCAAATCTACTCTACATGATACAATATCCCCAAGAAACTAGCCAAAAGAAATCAAAACTACAAGGCAGATAACCACCAAAATGGGTCTCATTCTGTATCCCCTTGGTCTTTCATGATCAAAATCCACATTCAAAAGGAACCCTTTTTCCAAACATACAACTCTTCTGTTCAACCCCCTTTTTTCCCTAATGTCCCTAAACCAAAATGCTAACTTGAAACAACATCTGCACTAAACCTACAATGACATACAAATTCCTAAGTTTCCCAATCAGCCCATACCTAGTAATACATCTAAACATGCCCATATGAAACCAAATCACACTCTAACAACCAAAACAAAAAGACTCTTTTTCCAGTTTCAATCATAAGAAATCAATGAAAATAAAGAACCAAAACATATCCAATAACCACAAAATCATAATCTAAGATGAAGAAAGTGAGAATCATACCTTGAGAGAGAAGTTGAGAGCAACAGAAGGATAATACCTAATAACACTACTACCATTCCCTCTCCATAAAGAAATAACACCTTCTTCTTTGACAGTTCTTAAAATACAATCAACCATTCCTTTAAATCTCTTGTTTTTTCCATTAATAATTGCTATATTACTTTCTTGTGTTTGTAATAATAATTTTGCCCTTTCTATTGGTGCTACTATTGTATGAACAAATCCACCCATTACTGCTCCTGCTATCAAATCTTTCTGGAAATTTCCTAACCATTTTCTTGTTTCTCTTATAGGTTTCTCTTCTTCATTTTCTTCCCTCATTCCTTTAACAAAAAAAAGTTCCAATCTTTACCTAATTTCTTGATAATGGTGAATGTTATCAAATCCTTCTCTAATTTCTTAAGGGTAATAAAAAAAATCTGGGTTTTTTTATAATGGTTAATCAAAGGGTTTCTCTGGGTCTATCTGATATAATAGAAATTCAAAGGTTGCAAAATAAAATTGATCATCAAGACCTTCATTTTGATTGATTTTGTGATGTTTTCATTTATTTATTTTTCTCTCTGAAATTTTTCGTCTGGGTTTTTGTTTTTATATGTAAACTGGTTTTTGTGGGTTAGTCCTTTGATTATGTTATTATTAGCAATACACCACTCTGTTTTTTGTGTCTGTATGGTGAAACCTAATGAAGATAAGATAAATGACTTTGACCATTAGCTTTGGCTTTTCTGACTGTTTCCAACTTATTTTTTACTTCAAATTTTAAATTTACTGGGATCATTCAGGGGTATTTTAATGAACAAATTTCCATTTTATTACGGGCCAGGGTAATCAAGCCAGTTAGAGGTCCTAGACTAATCTCTAAAATTGGGTTTGAATTGGGCTTGGAACCAGCTACGTAGGGTGTGCATTGCAAACCCTTGTTCTACACTAGCTCCACCCCTGCTCAAGTACCGTTCAAAGTATCATTCTAACCATCCAAACAAAAAAATGATAACGACCCGACTGATGCTCGATAAAATTTGGAAGGATATGGATATCTTTTGGTTAGTTGAATTTTATATTTTAAGAGAAGGTTTGAATAAAAAATCATTTTTTGGAATATAAATTAAGAATAGCTAGAAGAAGTGAAAAAAAATTCTCCTTTTCACTTATGACTTTTTGGATTATTTATGATATCCAAACACCCAACACCCCGTTTAAGTATCCCCGTATTCCTTTGTGAAAAAACAATAATATTCTTATGATTTAGGCAAGACCATCTATGGTTTGTCTATTCTATTCTAGCCAACTAATTGGGGAGTCTTAGTTTGCATCCGTACAGCTACCTTTTCATTTTTTGTTTTTTGCTCTTCTAAATGTAACATATGATCCGCGCAACTTGCTGTATTATCTTTGCACACAATTCACGCAATTCTGACGATATGGTGGTTGCCATTTGGGAAAGGACAACAACTGGATTCCAATATTTTTCATGTATTTTTCGAGTTCGAAAACATCGAACTCCAAACGTATGAATGCATCCAAAGCTAAATTGAAAACAATATGTGTTTGCTTTAATTGGATAGAATAGCGTAGTTTCATTTTGTTGGATAATTTTTGTCGTGGTTTTCTGAAATGAATTGTTGTTTGGTATGAAGCTCTAATCATCCACACAAAGAGAAAAGTTCTCTACTTGTAACCAATACCGGTTTGGGTAATGGGGACGAGGCGATAAGAAATTAATGTGTATGTTTAACGTGCTTCTCTACATTTGCAGAAATATAGTTGATTTCATAATGTTAACTTTATTCACTTTTTTCGAAGTTGTTTTAACAACTAGGTTAGTGGCACGATGACTTATAATATGGCTCCTATAAGGTCAATTCCTATGCATCCATATTAAATGGATGTTTTCGGTTAGGTGGAATGGATAAACAAGTCGTGTCACTATGGGATAAACGGTAAATGATTAATTATCTGTCGAATGATAGGGTTTTCGTCGTTGACGATCAAGTCTCTGCCGCCAACGACGAAGACTCTGTCGCTCGATATACAGGTAGTCGTTAACGACCACTTTCAGGCAACAACCATATTCAGACAAAAACAACCAAATTTCTTTCAACTATAAATATATCCCTAACATTTTTTTTTCAACTCACATCATTTTTTACACAAATCTCATACTCTCTGTCTATTTCTAAAATCAAATCATAGATTTTTTAAATTATCTAATTTTTAACTTCACAGTCGATGGATTGTTCTGATGATGAAGCTAAAATTATTATGGATCGGTTTAAAACACATCAAGAAACTTATGTTCGGGTGTTGCAACAAGTGGAAGGTGAGTCTGATGGAGAAAGAAAACTTACCAACATTATGATAGCAGAAGAATCATCGGGGCAGATACCAAGAGCTCCTGAGCCAGAAGAAGTATTCACAAGAAGATATATGTATCGTGGGTGGCAAGAATACCACCTGAAGCTGATGCACGATTATTTCGATGTTGGTTCCGTGTTCTCTGATCAAGATTTCCAACGTTGATTCCACATGCCCTGACACTTGACAGTAAAGATTATTGAAGAGCTTTGTCGAGTATTCCTTGAATTTACTTATCAATTTGATGCATTGAATGTTATAGGTTAGTCCGGAACAAAAATTTATCTCGGCCCTAAGGATTCTAGGTTACATTCGTCCAGCGGATGCTAACGATGAGTATCTTCGTATGAGAAAAAAAACTTCATACAAGTATCTTTGATTGTTTGGCGAAGTAATGACTAATCATTTTGGTCAAACGTATTTACAAAAACCAACACATGCAGATGTTAGAGAAATATTAAAGCAAAACCAGGATAGGGGCTTTCTAGGAATGGCAGAGAGTCTTGATTGCATACACTGGGTGTGGCAGGGATGTCCTATGTATTATCAAGGTCAAAATAAGATTCATTATCAAAAACCAACTGTTATTTTGGAAGCTGCCGCTTCTTATGATTATTGGATACGGCATGCTTTTTCTGGTCTGTCGGGTTCACAAAATAACATAAATGTTCTGCACAAGTCGCCTCTATTTGAAGACCTCAAGTATGAAATTTGCCCCAATGTAAGGTCCAATATCAATGTGCACCAATACACTCATGGATATTATCTACAGGATGGAACCTACCTTAGATAATGTGCCTTAGTTCAAGCATACAGGCACCCCCACCCCCCACCCCCGTAGGCGATGCGGGTCACACAATTAAGTATTTTAACACACATAAAATAGCTTTGAAAAAGGATGTGGAACGGGATTTTGGGATTCTGAAGCGGAAGTTCACTGTCATTTGTGGACCATACCGTGGTTTAAGTGCTTGTGAAATACATAAGACTATGCTGCGGTGCATCATTATGCATAACATGGTAATTCAAGAAACCAGGCGTAATAAGGATTGGACTAACCATCCTGATGAAGATTTGAGGCCTGAGGTTATACTATCACGAGAGGTACCTCCAAGGAACTATCATCAAATGACTAATCACATTCAATACGCAAATTTGTACGACAAGTTAAGACAAGACATACTGTGAATCTTTGGGCTGAGTTTGGCAGCGTGGACGGCCATATATGAAGTTTAATTTGATTTGTTGTTTTAAGTTTTTAGTTTATGTACTAGTTTTTAGTTTTAAGCAATGTATGCCCTGGGTTTTCAAGTAATTTATTACAAGTTTTAATTTTATGAGTAATATTTACTTGAATGACGTGGATGCATGTAACAACTATTTTTTTTAACAGTTGGTAATATAGGTGACGTGTAGTGCAACGACTATTATTTCTAACCGTTGGCAATATGGATGACGTGGAGTGCAACGACTATCTTTGTAACAATTGGCAAAAATATAGTCGTTGCTCACTCAACTTATCTCTTATGTATATAACTACCCCTCCCAAAGATAAATCACCCCCACAAAAATTTTATACATACTCTCTCACTCTAATTCATCATTCTAATCTCTCTCGAATTTCCTGACATATGGCTCAACCTAAGTTTACTCAGGAAGAAGATTTATCACTTTGCAAAAACTGCGTAATGTGCTATCCAGCCAGAGGTGCAGAACGATGACAAAATGGTTTAGTTAGTCAGTTATTGGACGAGCATTCATGAAAACTTTTACACTGACACCGGTAACCTTTAAAACCGTAATATAGCAACGTTGTTTATATTCGGATTGTCAATCGATATTGACTTAGGGTGAAACCGGTAATGAGATTGGTGCGAGAGTTTTCAGGGAATGACGAATATGGAAAGGAAATGATTTCAAATGAGAAGCTTGTTTCCACATCCATAAGGAGTTCCTCATTACCCATTTGAACTATTAGTTTGTATGCATTGTTAATTTGTATGCACTGTTAAGTTGTTTGCGTTGTTTCTACTTCCTTTATGTAATGTATATTTTAAGTAACAGAAAAAAGATAATTCCATTGAACTAACTAGCTATTTTATTTCAATTAATAACTAATTATTAATTAAAAAACGCATTAATTGTTAAACTAACTGACTAACTATTACATTAATCAAGCACTTGAATCTCAACATCTTCATCTTCTTCTTCTTCCTCATCTGGGATTTGAGGTTGCAATTGTTCTTATAATGCCTTCCTTTTTAACTTGTTACATTGAAGCTGCCATAAAATTTGTTGATCCTCATTCATTATTGAGGTGTCCATAGAAAGAATCTTATTCATACCATAATGGCTAACAAATTGCTCTTGAGAAAGACGATTTTTTCAACTCCCTATTCGTGACCTTCCTGTCATGTTAACATTTTCAGACGCTCCTCCTTCTTGGGCTAATTTTCTATCTAATTTTGTTGTTGTTCTTCCTAAACCTTTATTTGTCGGTATTAGCTGCATTGAGATAAAAATTAGGGGTGGCACTGGAGGGTTAGTCGGTGAAAAAAGTGGTGAACCGGGACTTGAATTTGGTGTAGAGGTACCAGCTTCGTATGGTGACCTTTGAGGAACTTGCTGCATAGTTTCTAAAAGTGTTGGATTAAATCATTTTTATGTTCAAATGAGGAACCGTTTTTGTGGTGCCATTCCTTCCGACACCTTTGTTTCAGATCCGTCGATGATTCACCACTCGACGGAGGAGAACGAGCAGATTGTGTGACATGACTACCATATTTGTTCAATTTCTTACTAATTTTAGTGAAGCGACTAGACAAAGACTCTGCATCACGTGAATTGATGTTCATTGTTTCCTATTTAAACCACGTAAG
>JAJJMC010014390.1:653201-704553 GCA_023531435.1 Papaver californicum | reverse complement strand
GCTTTCAGAACCTTTGAGTACAAAACATTAGTAGTAGTTATGAACCCAAAACGGACTTTCCCTTTTATGACAAAATTAGCTTCATTTGCTCGAGGGTGCGTGTGGATTGGAATAATTCCACCAGGTGCGAAGTTAGCTCGATTTATCGAGAGTCCAAGGGTGTTTAACCCAGGGAAGTTTTCAACATCACCGAATCTCACTCCAAGCCCGAAGGGATTGTCTGTGCTCGCTTCATTCACCAAGCCACTAAAGAAGAAATCATTTGATGTAACTTGAGACACCGGCTTGCAAGGGAACCCATTCACAATAGTTGTGGTGGTGTTCAAGTCAGCGACACAAAAATCTTGTAGCGGGTCGGGATCCGCGTAACATGACAAAGTAAATACAGTTAAACACATAACTAGGAAGAATGATGATGTAGTTTTAATACTAAACTTAGCAGCAGCCATGGCTTTTGTTTCTTTGAGATTTGTTGTATTAGCAGGTTCCCCAAGATATCGAAATGCTATCGAGTTTACTATAAAACTTATGTTGCATATGATATTATTTATATAGGTTAACCTTTTACTTTTCAAAAGATGTAGCGAAAATGCAATTCACAACCAAATTATAGGCCGGGGAAATTACATGGAAAATGCACTATAAGTACTCAATTCAAAATGATGACTATTCTTTTATAAGACTACCATAATAGTAAAACAGAGAAAATCATTTGAGACTCGCTTTTGTCAAATAAAGACGCTAGTGGTTACGATTCAGTACGTAGCGCGCGCAGTAGGTATGTTCATAGTCAGGGGCAGAGCTACAGCCTAGTGTTTCCTGGTTTAAAGCAAAACCGAAAAGTCCAAGTACTCTTCTTTTACGCTACCTAATCTAAGTGGGGCTTGAAAACATGTCCGATGTGAAAAACTGGTCAAGCCCCTCCCATGCGAGTTCTCTAGTTACTCCACTGTTCATAGTCTTGGAATTTTCACTACAAGACAGGAACGAACTGGTATTAAGAACGCATACTTAATCTAACAGAGGCATGTTTTCCTTTTGCGCCTTATCAGTATGCGAGAAGAACATACACCTTGTTCGTATGAATCCTCTCCAACTACATAACAATTAATCAAAAACCAGATTTTTCAATCCATAAACAAGAAACTTAGTTCGTAATCCATAGGTTAATACCAAATTCAGAGAGATTCTCTAAAACCTCACGACCAACATCTTCATGCAAGGGTATATAAACCATGCATCCCGTAACTATGAACTGGGTCAAGCCCATCCTAAATGTCTTTTGGAATATGTACGGTACGGCTAGTTATGTCCGGATAAGTCCAGTGAATTACTAGTTTATAATTCATTGCACATTATGAACAGGATTATGTGCACGTATGAAGCCAACTAAAACAAAAGCAGCGAATTAGTTTTTATTTTTTCTTTATCAATAAAGAATTTAGTGCTAACAAATTATAAATTTAGGTCATTTGTATCATCACCTACTAAACCACTATTCTACATGGACATTTGTTGAGTCTGTCATCTTCTAATAATACTAACTTAAGAGTTAAGATTAGATTATTTCTTTGTTAGAATCGTCAATAGATTCACCTAACATGGAAAGGACTAACAGTAATATCCTGAAAACCAAATACACATGTGCTTGAATGAGGGTGGAATAGTGAGAAAGAAAGAGTATTTGAATTTTCATGGTCCATGATAAGTCAAGAGGCATAGTTTCGCACTTTCGCTTGGTTAGACATCGATTTTATCTTCAACCGAAGGAATTAAGAGTTATATAGCTACGCATGGACATCAGAATGAGGAAGTTCATCGGCATGTATTCTTCAATATTTTGGATATCACATAAAAAATAATTTTTTAATATAATTTAAAAAATTAGAAGTTAGATTGGAAATTAAAATTAAAATAATTTTTAATTATAAAAGAGTATCTTTTATGAAACAAAAATATTTAGGTTTATGACTATTGTAAATGACTTCTACTTCAGAAGAAGATTTCTAGTTCTGGTTATGATGTACATGCAGAGCCTTCATTGTGAATACCAAATCTCCATCATACACGTATTATAATTCCAGATCGAGTCACCAAATTAATATAACTCAAGAAGTATCAAATCAAAGATTTAATTACTTTTTTTTTTATATCCTGAAAAAAAATCAATGGTTTAGATGAATTCAATTGGCGGTTGAAAAGACATGACAGATGGTACGGGCCTGACACCACCTGCTGCATGAAAAACACGTACTGATCATGCAAGTTATAGGGATAAAAGTAATCAAAGCATGACACACCATAAAAGACACGTAGCGATCATGCAAGCTACGGGAATAAAAATAGTAAAACATGATACAACTACCCCGCAAGTCACTTGTTGAACGCGCCTTAACCTAGAAAAGATTGATGATCTATTGTTACTTTATCCGCACCATATCTGCTGGAAATTATACGTGAAAGAATCTAATTAGACAAGCAAAGGGGTGAAACCGCAAGAAGAGAGCATCCTGCATATGATAAAGTAAAGCTACAAAATCAATAACATATTCTGCGGGAATATGTGAAAAGTATGTGGACAATCATCTGAATAGTGTATGGATAAGAATAGACAGCTAGATAGATAAAAATTGGTGGGATCCTTAAAGACTCTATAAATACAAAACTCAAATACAGAAAAATGGGTCGAAAAAATATTGTAAACAGAAAAAGGACTAAGAGAATCGGATTAGGTAAGAACAGATAGAATGCATTGCTTAATTTAGTTATCATATGTAATCATTTCAATCTTAAATAAATAATCGTCTTATCATTGATCAAATCTCATTTACAATGTCTTTTAGATAATTAATTAATTTGGTTGTGTTACTAGAATTTTAGTAATCACAATTTGGCGCTAGAAACAGTGATGGGTAAAGAATTTATTCTACCTGATCCTAATTTGTTAATTCTTAAGCTTTTTATACAGTTATTCAGATCTGATTTTCATGTAGAAAACCCCCTCTTTTCCTATTTCTTTAAAGAATTTATTGAACCTAATGTTATAAAATTTTCATTTTTTGTTGATTGATACTTTAAAATTTATACAATATGGGTTTTAAAACTATTTGATATCTATATTTAATTTGATCAACTAATCGTTGATTTGAAATTTTCTGATCAATTTTTTAATCTCAGAATTTTTGATACAAAAAACTAAACTTTTACTCGTGACGAAATACTGATTTGAATCAAATTCAATATTTTAGAGTTATACACCAATTTCAAATGAATTTGCATTTAAATTCGATTTCATATCATTCATATCACTTTATATGCACATATTACAAATGTTATATTTCCTGAATCATTGATCTTATTGGATTAGATTGACAATAGAGATGGAAAAATCGAACGAGATAATCAATAATCAGAACATCAACAAAGAAATTTCTACAACATCGATAGTATTAACTCGGAGTCAAACAGAAAAAAATCAGTTCAGCAGCTAAGATGGTAAACGAAAAATCAAATGACGAGATTGAACAAAATAACACCCAAAAGGAGATTGAAGAAATAGAGATAGCAACAAATAATACAATTCAGGAACAAGGAAGAATAATAAGGAAGCATTTGTCATAGCAACAAACACTGTAAAAAATATGGTCAATCAACATGTAGAGTCTGCAAGAAATATTGTTGATCGAGAAGGTATAGAAATTGTAAAGGAAATTGTATAAGAATCTCAAGGACCGCAACCCCTGTATGGGATGCCACCGAGTAGAAGTAAAGATATTGAAGTTGCAGTCATTATTCCGATGCAAATAGAAGAACCGAGGAATGAACATCAATTTAAAGGGTCAAACAGAGAGAAAGAAGTACAAAGACCACTGGATAAATAATAGAACCAAACATCCATACTGATCAACCAATCAACAATAACAGAACAACACGACAACCACATGTGGAAGCACCTCGGAATAGAGTTGATCCTTTCACTCAATTGTTTGGAGAATTGGATGAAATGCGTAAAACTCAAAAGGCTTATGCAGAGACAATCACTCTTCTAGCACAAGAAAATAAAATACTCAGAGATAAAGTTAGACATGATGCTGAAGTACCAATTTCAAAACTGCATAGACATGAAGTGAATTCTAAAAGACCTGCAGAAAGTAAATCGGGAATTCACAGAGATCAAAGAATAATGATAATCGAACCAATTGATGATACATATGATCATCCGAGTCAGAATAAACAGAATCAGTTTTATGAACCAGATAAACCAGATTATTATGATTTTGAGCCAAAAACATCACAAGATAACAAGTGGAATATATATTTGGAAGATATAGAGGTAATGAGAGAATAAATTAAATCATTAAAAACCAAAAAAGAAGGTGGGCGTCTAGATGAAGTATTAAAAGAGGCTAGCAAAACACCACTTGCACCACATCTTGAGTTTGCATTCATCCCTCCAAAGTGTACTCTCCCCAATTTTGAATGCTATGACGGCACTAAAGATCCCGCAGCACATTTAAAATATTACAATCGAAATATGGCCCGCTGGGAGCAGAATGATGTCATCATGTGCAGATATTTTCCCTCTAGTTTAAAAGGATCCACATTAAATCGGTTTGATAATTTACCAGAAGGAACAATACGTTCATATACATAATTGGCCTGTAAATTTATGGAAACATACATGTACAACAAACCCGCGAATGCTGGAATGGATAAGTTATTTGCTCTCGCATCCTGGACCGAAGAAACTATTTGAGATTACACTGATCGCTGGAAATCAATCTGTCAAGCTACAGTCAATGTCAGTCCAGATATCACCATCAGTTGTTATAAATGGAGAATATCATACCGCATGACCCCGCTCTTCATAGATATTCATGGTGCAAATCCAAAAACTGAAGAAGATTTGAGATTAATTTTTGAGAAACATGCAAGAATTTAAGACATACAAAGACAGAATCCAAGAGAAATTTCCCAAAATCAGAGAAAACCACGCACAGAACTAGTTTTGCTGAACCAACATCAAGTTCCGAAAAACAAGTTGCAGACAAAACTCCTTCTAATGATTTTAAGCGGGGTAGAGTAGACGGTGAAAAAAACTTCAACAAACAATTCGAAGATTGAGTTTTTATTAAACTCAATACTGGGTATTCTCGGATTCTAAATTCAATTAAGAATAGAGAAGATTTTGAAAGGCCATGGTCCAAAGGAAGGCAACCTCCGCACACAAAAAATTCCAAAGACTACTGTGAATATTATTTTTTTTACGGTCATGCTACAAATAAATATAGAAACCTGAAGATACAAGTTCAAAAGTGAATTGATGCGGGAGAATTGAGAGAGTTTCTCCATCTACCTGTGATATAATTGTAGATGTAGTAAATAAGGTTCAAACTCTCGAACTTGTGAAGATTGATTTTAGATTTAAAAAATAATTTAAACTAGAAAATATACACAAAATATGAAAATAATATTCACGAGTACTGAGGTTATAGATTTCACCATTAACCACTTTTAATTGATTCCAAAAATAATCATTCTAAACAATTCTAGCTCAAATAAGTGACTCTAATTTTTGCCAAAGGTAGATTTTTAAAATATCAATTGTAAATCACAAGCATGGCTCATCAAAAGCTCTAGGTCCCAGCATAAACCATCAACTAAAATCACAATCAATTAAGAAAAATCATAGTTTCAATTAAAATAAATGCAAAAGTCATAAAAGAATTATTAAAAGTTATCAATTAATCATGGGAAAATGGCTTCCTCCTTACCCCAGTGTTGGGGTTTAGCTCATCATGCTCAAAACACTCTCAAAAGATAGGTACATAGTTCAAAAAGTGTTTACAAAGGTGAAAAGAAGAGAAAATTATAAAAGCAGCGAGTTTGCAACGGTGTATTGGCGTTACAGACTCGTTGTTACAAAGTAAGTGTTGCAAACTGAAGATAAATGTTGCAAAGATTAAAAGCTTTAGCAACAGAATCTTAAACATTTTGGCCACGAAATCTCCAATCTTTTAACAACGATTTCTTCATCTTCTTCATCATGATCATGATTTTTTTTTCTGATTTTGATTTTTTTTTTCTATGGCAGAGCCAGCCCCCCATTCTCATTATGATCGATCCTTATTTATACTACATCCATCATTAACTCGAGAATCCTCCAAATATATCTTTTAACCAATGAGAATAATATCTCGGTCATTACCCGAGAATATTTTCTTCCCTGTAACAATTAAACTTGATGATTATGTGATTCCATGATCTTGCTTGTTACTTTATTTTTCCTAGATACTGATAAAAACCAGGAAACAAAATCATTATAGATATCCAAAGTTTCCCGTACTTGAGTTTCAATCTGATTTTTCTCGAGAGTCCATATCAAGCGAGATTGTGTTTTGATTCTGTTTGATTTCGTGTACAACTTAAACTCTTATTAAGGAAAGAATATCCTTGTCTTAAAAATCCAAAAATCTTCTCCAAATCTCTTTCAAAAATCTTTTACAGTTAGAAAAAAAAAAAATCCCGCCAATATTTCTTATTGAAATGGAAGAAAAGTGGGTGCCATTATCCACTCGATAGGTGCCTTTAACAATTCTTAAGGTGGGTGCCTTTAACACTTTTCAGGGTGTCTTCAACACTTTTTAAGCCAATTTTCTCCACAATTATTATTCTTCGAAAATACCTACAAATACAATAAAATAATAAAAAATTTGAGTAATAGCAATATAAAGATGAGCTCAAATAAGACACAAAATTGTGTCTATCAAATACCCCCAAGCTTATATTTTGCTAGTCCTCGAGCAAATATAATCTAGAAAATAAAAATTCTAACTCATTGTCGCAGGCATCGCGATTTCACTTAGCGTGTGTAACAAGCCTTTAATCCCATAGGTGTCCCTATCAGACGAGTTTTCTCTCGTCAGGGTTTACAAGAGGTGTACCCATAAAAACTTTTACTCCAAAGCCTAGATACTTTTGAACGATTGAGGGTAGAGACTAAACAAGCTATTTAGTTGGCATACTAAATTCTTCGGCTATGGGAATCATTACCCTATATGAGTTCAATTGTTGTACACGAGTTTGCACTCAACATACTAAAATTCATGTATAAGAAAACAAAGCTCTACTTAGATAGTCGTTCAACCACGATACTCAGAATCTATCAAAGTTCAATCACATGAAAAGATTTAGAATATGGATATGGAGATGATGAAGTTTGTGCATGTTGACTAAGGTGAAAGGTGTTTCCCAAAGCTGTCTGAAGGTCAGTGCCAAGATGAATCCTAAGGGATTGAGATACGCTACCACTGGTCTTACTCCTTATACTAATATCACTCAGCTGGTACATACAAGGGTCCCAGCGATCGATTTATTGAAAATAAAACAATTATCTTTATATTATTAAATGTACTGACAACATGATTGGATCATTTGAATCCAAGTGCGTGCTCCTTATCAGCATCTTACATGATAGTTCTCATGAATCATGCGTTCCACGCTTGCTTAGGCGACGGAAACATGGAGAACACACACATATTGATATCAAAGTGTCAATATTCGATTTTTTTAAAGTAATAATCTAAATAAAATACAATAATGGGGCTTGATCTCAAACACTCTACTTCATCCTGGCGGTGATAAAAATTCGATATTGGTGCCCCACCAAATCACTTAGAGAAACATATAAATTTGCAAAAATAGAAATAGAAGGTGATATAGTTGAGATAGACTCCGAGATATGGTGACGACTATATTGTTATTTCTAACACCTGAGCTTTGTCCTTTTATGAATAGACCGTTTACCTGGACACACCAATTCCTATAGAAAAAGAGCTAATTTTCATCTATCTAGAATGGTTAGTGTCATCCTGAATTGTTCACAAGTTTCTAAACTTTGGAGTTCCATATTTCACTAAAAGTTTCTCCCTTACCTCAAAACTTAAATCTAACATTGTACTCAATGTTCTAAAGATAAATGATTAAAAGCATAAACAATGAGACACTGTTAACAATCGAAGGAAAGGAGTTAAGGAAAGATATTACCGTGTCGTAAGAGCATGGGTTACCTCTCAAGAAGTGCTAAGTTTAAAGTCTTCAGCCAGACTTTGGAAAGAACTAGTCACCTCATAGAATCATATAGCAATAGCCGGAACAACTTTGGGTTATCTGAATAAAATAATACCATCAAAAATAGAAGGAAACTGCAGCAGGCCAAGAAAATGAACAAACAGAGCACAACCTTATCCTTATCTGGTTTCTTTTTTAAGACAACTACATCTAGTTGAGGTTCAGGTTCAGGCTCTAGGAAAGGGTCTAGATAAATCTCTTTAGGCTGAATTTCCTCATAGGAAGGATCCGGAGGATCAGGTTGTAGAGTCTAGAAAAAATCAACTAACAAATTTAAGGCACATAATAGTAACTTGAGTAATTGTGGATCCTCAAAGTCAATCAGATTTGACCCACACAGTTGACTACTATGAAGGTTGTAGTCATTCTTGAGCAAATATGTCGATTCTAATTCCCTAAAATAACTAGGTTTAGTCTCAAAACTTAATAAATGACACATTTGAAATTCATACGTTCCCATATATGGAAGAAAATTTTTTGGTGGGAAAACAAAGTCAATCTTGGTATTATTGCCTAGGTGAACCATATCGACCAGAGGATGGGCTTCTAACAACTGAAATTCTTTTTGGACATCACCAGGCTCAGGAAATCTAGTTTGAAGATGATCTTGTAAAATGGTAGAGGTGCATATATCAAGTCCCAAGTTAGGGCCTTTTTAAGAGTCAAAGGTAAAGCACACGGAGAATGATAGTCACCCCCAAACTTAGAGTTTTCAGTGTCTTTAGTTAGACTAGTCACAATTTTCCTAAATTTCTAGATCGTCAGATTCTTGAAAATAGTCGATTGCTTCTTCTAGGTTATAATTAGGTGGTGCATCCTCACTCATATTTAAAATCTCTACGGGTCTATCTTCTTTATCTACGACTATTGTTTTTAAGTCGTTGGACTCTAAAACAGTATTCTCAGGATAAACCCGTTCCTCTAAACCATTATCGGCTTCAAAACAAGACAATACTATATCGTCTAAAACAATGGTATCTCTAGTCAAATCCTCTTCCTTTTGAATAGGTGAATAATCATTAAAATTATTTGGATTTGACCCAGAAATAACACTATCATCATGAAGCAGAATTGGAGTGACAATTTCCTGATCACACTGCCTGTATATTTCAAGTTCTTCGTCAATACTATCCTCATCATCATAATAATATGAAGATGTTTGAACCTCGTCTAAATAAGTAATGTTACCAATTCTATCCTCGTCCTCTTGAGTAGGTGAATAATTACCAAGGGTATCACTATATTCGCAATTAAGATCATTTTGAGCAATATTATTCTTTGCAAGACTTTCATTCACACTTAATGCAAACCTATTTGTATTCTCAGTTAACTGCTTGAGGGATTCTTCTAGAGAAAGAGATGGACTACTAATTGTTCCCCCCATACTTAATACGAACCTATTTGCATTCTCAGTCAACTTCTTGAAGGAATTATCTAGAGAAACAAATGGATCATAAGGAGTACTAGATCGCAACTGCTCGTGTGATTCTTCTAGAGAAGGATTTGGATCATCATAGGGAGTACTAGATCGTATCTTCTTTAGGGTATCCCTCCAAGACAAAGAACTTGAATTTTGATCATTTTCATGTTCATATGACGGGTGTATGTACGAATAGTAATTAGGATCACCTTGGTATGAGCAATAACCTCCAAAAGGTTGGTGGTGGTCCCGACTACTATCCACACCATGTTGATAGTACGGAAAATGTCTATTTTGAACAAACCTAAACAAACACAAGCAAGGCTGACTCGACCAAGAAAAGCTACTGAATCTAGCAAACAAAAATCATGATGGCTCCACTTAGATTGTTTCTAGACCAGCTTCTAGTCTCCCAAAAGGAGACTAGTTACAGTTTTAGCAAACCTCGTTGGACCGATCCAATTAGATTAAGTCGATCGAGAGAAGCAGGATAAGCTCTATGGAGCTTGAATAACCCTACCTCTTTGGAAAACGTTTCCTTGGGTTACAAGGTGGCATGAACCAACTTAAAATTAATCTTCCTGATCCTTGAGTTAGGCTAACAAAGTAACCAATACAATTCTTTCGAATGATTTTCCAGTAAGCTCGTTACCCTAACGGTCTCTTTCTAGTCAAATTTTAAGGCTTAGGTTCGCATTTGGTAACGTGTTCCTAAAGCGGGCAAGAAGGAAACGGTGATTAAATCTGAGTCCTTATCTTATATGGCCAGTTCTTGCCCTTTACTAGAAAAGTAAATTCGTATTCAGGTCCTCAGCATATATGCATTACAAAGGCGTCCAGAAAATCCACTGACAGGGCGATGAACTGTTGAAGTCGACTCAGGCCACCGACTCCTATGCCAGTGTACGAACCTGAAGGGTAGAGACAATATCGTAGTTGTCGTCCTTCCCTGTGTAATTTATATTAAATTACCCTTCCGTAGGGTTTAAAAATAATAAAGTCCAAAGTCCAAAGTCCAAAAAAAAAAATACAGAAAAATACCTAAAATAATTACAAAAATAATAAGAATTTTCTAATACAATTTTATAAAAAGAAAAATAAATAAAACCCTTAAAAAAATTTCTTGTCTTCTTTTTCCGTTCTTTTAGATTTATCTTTGACTCCAAGTCTTTAATCAATCAATATAATTTTTGGCTCCAATTTCTTTTTGATCCAAAACCTGTAATACAAAGAAAAATACCAAAGAAACGTAAAATATAACAAATAAAAATAAAATAAATAAAATAAAAATCTAATTAAACTAGCTAAACTAAAAACTAAAAACTAAACCTAAAAACAAATCTAAAAACCAGTGCGCGTCAGCGTCGCCAAAAATTGATATAATTGTATATGTAGTAAATAAGGTTCAAACTCTCGAACTTGTGAAGATTGATTTTAGATTTAAAAATTGATTTTAAACTATAAAATATACACAAAATATGAAAATAATATTCACAAATACTAAGGTTATGGATTTCATTATTAACCAATTTTAATTGATTCCAAAAATAATAATTCTAAACAATTCTAGCTCAAATAAGTAACTCTAATTTTTGCCAAAGGTAGATTTTTAATTTATCAATTGTAAATCACAAGCGTGGCTCATCAAAAGCTCTAGGTCCCAGGATAAACCATAAAATAAAATCACAATCAATTAAGAAAAATCATAATTTCAATTAAAAATAAATGCAAAAGTCATAAAAGAATTAGTAAAAATTACCAATTAATCATGGAAAAATGGCTTCCTTCTTGCCCCACTGTTGGGATTTAGCTCTTCATGCTCAAAACACTCTCAAAAATTAGGTACACAGCTCAAAAAGTGTTTACAAAGGTGAAAAGAAGAGAATAATAAAAGTAGCGAGTTTGCAACAGTGTATTGGCGTTACAGACTCGCTGTTAAAAAATAAGTGTTGCAAACTGAAGATAAATGTTGCAAATATTAAAAGCTTTAGCAACAGAATCTTAAACCTTTTGGCCACGAAAATCTTCAACCTTTTCGCAATGATTTCTTCATCTTCTTCATCACGATCATGATTTTTTTTCTGATTTTGATTTCTTTTTTTTTATGGAAGAGCTAGCCCCCCATTCTCATTATGATCGATCCCTATTTATACTACATCCATCGTTAACTCGAGAATCCTCCAAATATATCTTTTAACCAATGAGAATAATATCTCGGCTATTACCCGAGAATATTTTCTTCCCTATAACAACTAAACTTGCTGATTTTGTGATTCCATGATCTTGCTTGTTACTTTATTTATCCAAAATACTGATGAAAACCATGGAAACAAAATCATCGAAGATATCCAAAGTTTCCCGTACTTGAATTTCAATCTGATTTTTCTCGAGAGTCCATATCAAGCGAGATTGTGTTTTGATTCTGTTTGATTTCGTGTACAACTTAAACTCTTAATAAGGCAAGAATATCCTTGTCTTAAAAATCCAAAAATCTTCTCCAAATCTCGTTCAAAAATCTTTCACAGTTAGAAACAAAAAATTTCCGTCAATATTTCTTATTGAAATGGAAGAGAAGTGGGTGCCTTTATCCACTCGATGGGTTCCTTTAAAAAATTTTGAGATGGGTGCCTTTAACACTTTTCAGGGTGCCTTTAACACTTTTTAAGCCAATTTTCTCCATAATTTATTCTTCGAAAATACCTAAAAATATAATAAAATAATAGAAAATTTGAGTAATAGCAATATAAAGATGAGCTCAAATAAGACACAAAATTGTGTCTATCAACCTGATCCACCGGAAAGACCGTGTCTAGATAAAACTATAAATATTCCGGAAAATAGTCAAACTATCAAGACAATTTCCCACACAGAGTCACGTCAACTATTTATAAATGGAGCAATTGATAGAAGATTACGCAAAAGAGTTGATGACCATGAAATTTTCAAAATTGCGGGTAGAATCGTAGAAACATGGGAAGATTGGATGGCCTCACCATTAACCTTTTCAGCAAGTAAAGTTGATCAAAAAGTTGAAACACAAAATGATCCACTAGTGCTTACTTTTCCAATGTCTGGGTGGAACGCAAAAAAGGTTCTCATGGATGGGGAAGTTTACTTAGTATGTTGTTTTATGATACATTTCAAAAAATGGGGCTTAAGGGTAATCAACTCACACCTTCATGTTACATCATTTAATGGGATAACTTCAAAAACCAAAAGGAGAAATTTTACTTGAAGTCATGGCGGGACCAATAAACATCATTACCAAATTTAGTGTAATAGAGGCACCATCCCCGTATAACGTAATTATTGGGAGACATTGGGTTCATCATTTGAAAGGAGTAACTGACTTATCATCAGTATTTGCGGTTTCCAACACCGCAAGGAGAAATGTAAATTAAAGGAGATCAAAATGTAGCAAGAGCCTGCGTTCTTACAGAAACACAGATGAAAGAGGAATGCAGCCAGACACAATAACAAAGAAAGAAAGAGTGAAAAGTCAACGCCAAGGAAGATGCAATAAATCAATACATGACCGAAACTGCGGGATAAGTCTATCAAATATAGCAAATGTGAATTCCAGATCAGAAGAAAGTGCACCAAAGGCTGGAACAAGTGACAGCATACCCGAATAGCAATTAAAGGGAGCACCCTCATTTTTAAGAGCCCCCAAACCTACTTTTACGATAGTTGAAGAAACCAAAAATGTCAATATAGGAACAAAATAATCCCCAAAAATATCAAGATTGGAACTTTAATGGAATCAGAACGGGAACGTGATTTGTTTAATCTATTCAAAGAATATGTTGACAGTTTTGCTTGGAAAATGGGGGATATGCCAGGAATATCCGAGTATTGTTCGTCATGAATTACATATACATCCAGGCACCACTCCATTTCGGCAACGCATACGCAAGGTAGCTCCGGAATATCATTTATCATTTGAAAAAGAACTCAAGAAACTTTTGGATGCGGGATTTATTCGAGAAGTTAGGTACCCAACTTGGATATCAAACATGGTAATTGTACCAAAGAAAAATGGAGGAGTAAGGATTTGTATAGATTTTCACCAATTTAAACAAGGTATGTCAGAAAGATAGTTATTCGCTCCCCAGCATTGATCAATTAGTGGATGCAGTTGAAGGACATGAGGCTTTATCTTTTATGGATGGACATTCAGGGTACAATCAAATTTCCTTAGCTGAAAAAGATCAAGAACATATTGCATTCTTTACCCCATATGGCTTATATTGTTATACCAGAATACCATTTAGACCAAAGAACGCGGGGGCAACATATCAGCGACTTGTGGATGCAATCTTCAAACCATGGGTAGGCCGCACCTTGGAGGTTTATGTAGATGATATGCTTGTAAAAAATAACTTTTCAAAAGATCATCTACAGGATTTAAAAAAAAAAATTGAGGCTCTGCGCAGATATAAAATGAAGTCAACCCGGATAAATACATTTTTCGAGTTACATCAGGAAAGTTTTTGGGATACTTGATCACGAAAAATGTATTGAATTTGATCCGGACAGAATACAAGCAATTATTAATATTCCTTCTCTGAATGTCAAAGAAGTACAAAAGTTGAATGATTGATTAGCTGCACTTAATAGATTCACTACTAGATCTTCTGACAAGTGTAAACCATTTTTTGACACTTTAAAGAACAAGTGAAAATTTGAATGGAATGAAAACTGTGAGCAAACCTTTCAAAACATCAAAGCTTATCTCGCAACAATACCATCATTACAAAAACTAGAACCAGAAGAGGTGTTAGCTTTATACATAGCTGCAACAAAAGATGCTGTAAGTGCAGTAATTGTACAAAAAAATGAGAAAGTGGAAAAACTAGTGTATTACATCATCAAAACTCTTAACCCTGCAGAAAGGAATTACACCAAAATTGAATAATTGATACTGCCATTATTTTTTGCCACACAACAATTGTGCACCTATTTTTTAACACATTATGTTCGGGTTCCAAGTAAGAAGAATAGCAAAGTGGAACACACAGTTAGAGCAATTCCACATCTTATTTGAAATACAAACCACACAAATATCATAAATTCTAGTAGATTTCCTTGCGGATTTACCATTAGACGATGGATCTGAAATTCGAGGTATGCCAGGGAAAGAAGAAAATGATGATGATTCTCAAGATATTTTAAATTTTGTTAATTCTCGGAGATGGAAAGTGTTCGTTGATGGGGAATGAAATAAAGAAGGAGCGGGAATAGGAATTGTTATTACAACTCCTACTGGAGATCGAATGGTGCATGTATTTCGTCTAGAATTCGGAGAGCACACAAATAACATAGCGGAATATGAAGTTGTAGTTCATGCTCTCATACTCATCATCAAACTGGGAATAAGTGATGTTGGACTTACAAGTTATTCACAATTGGTGATTCGAAAAGTCGAATTAAAATATCAAGCATTTGTTGAAGATTTGATAGAATACAAGAATCTTGTTCAACAATTAGCATCTCAAGTCCCTAATATAACTTTTCGACATTTATCTAGAGAGAAAAATTGTCATGCTGACGCATTAGCATATATTTCTTCAATGTTAAAAGATCAAAACACATCAACAATCAAAATTGAGCGCATCTATTACCATCAATTAAGATACAATCAGTCGAAAATTTAGAAGAGGAAGTAGATGAACACCTTGAAATTAAGATGCATCTATTACCATCAATCAGAAGAAGATTGGAGACTCCCATTACATCAATACTTGCAAAATGGAATATTATCCGCAAACACCAAAGATGCAAAGAAAATTCAATCAAATTCTGTAAATTATCAGTGGCGGGATAAAGTTTTATACCGCAAATCCTTTTTGGGACCATTACTTCAATATCTATCAATAAACGAAGGACAGCGCATTCTTACTGATAATCATTATGGAGATACGGGAAATCATAGTGGAAGGCGCTCACTTGCACTAAAAACAAGAATGCAAGGGTATTACTGGCTATTTGAATAAAGATGTATCTATTCTCGTAAGAAGATGTGAAGAATGTCAACGCTTTGCTAAAAGGATCAAAGCTCCTACAACAGAACTCAATTCTGTATTAAGCCCATAGCCATTGCGAAATTGGGAGTAGATATAGTTGGACCATTAATGGGGGCGCACAGAAAAAGAAAATACTTGATTGTAGCAACTGACTATTTCACTAAATGGGTCGAAGCAAAAGCTCTAGCTGGAATCAGAGATATTGATGTCTTCAAATTCTTGTTTGAAGACATAATTTGTAGTTTTGGAATCCCGGTGGATGTAGTCTCTGATAATTGACAACAACTACAAGGAAAAAATATTGATATTGTTTTTGAAGTATTTAATATTCAAAAGAATAAGTCCACTCCTATTTATCCCTAAAGTAATGGTCAAGCTGAAGCAACAAATAAAACCATTGTTATGAATCTGAAAAAGACTCTAGATGGACATCATAAAATATGGTGTGAACAACTTCACAATACTTTATGGCCTTATCATACAACAAGAAGAGAAGCCGCTGGCCAATAACCATTCCTTCTTACTTAAGAGCAGAAGCAGTTATTCCCACGGAAACTATTTTACCAACTAGAAAGACAGAAGTTTGGAAAAATAACTTGAATAAAATCCAATTCTTAAAAAATTGGATGATTTAGACGAAAGAAGAGAGACTGCACTCCAAAAAATGAAAAATTATCAATGAAGATTGGCCAGAGAATACAAAAAGAAAGTAAAGTTATGAAACTTTGTTGAAGGGCAATATGTGCTACGTCAAATTCCAGAACACCAGAGAAATAAGAAGGCAAAGAAATTTGCACCTTCAAGGGGAGGACCTTATATCATTCAAGATATTGCGGGACAGGGCTCATACCATCTCCGTAATATGAACGGAGAAGTATTGTGACATCCATAGAATGCACAATACCTCAAACCATACTATCCATAAGAAAAATAAAAATGGATCATGCAATAACAGCTTCAGTATCTTGAGAATGTGCTAACCAATCACATCGCTTCATACTAGGTAAAGCATGACAAATGCTATCTCTCTAGAAAATCCATGTAAATATCTATGAGTGCATGACTAATGGATATTTCGTAAGAAAGATATACCTAACATGACATTATACTTATTGTGAAAACCGGTACAATCATTCTCTGAACGTACTGCTTTAGCAATTGAGACCGCATTATTAACTTCCTTTTGGCCAAGATAAAGTTGATCATGTGATTGTGCCCTCAAAGGTAACTCAAGGTATACTTTTCACCTTGTTGTTTCTCAATTTATACACTTATTACAAAATTCAATTAAATGCATATATTTCTGAAATTAAAACAATCTACTGATATATATATATATCCAAAAATATATTGCAGGTAATACACTGTACAGATCAAAAAGAAATCCACATGCGCACCAAAGATGAAAAGAAACTAAGGGGCGGAAGAACCAACATTTGGAGAAGGATGTTTAAGGATTTCTTTACGACCATACTCCTTGGTAAATCCATCTTCCTTTACTCTATATAGAATATTATTTATTTCCTTTGCTACCCCAATACGAGCTTCAATCTCAACTAAGAAATTTTGGCATGCGCAGTCTCAAGCTCCTGCTTCAATGTACTCACTTCGCTTGCAGATTCTCTGGCACGCAAATCTAGTGACTTAGCTTGCGCTTCCCAATATTTTTTCCTCCCCTGATCAACATAAAGATCACGAGCGGCATTGTCAGCTCTCGTAGCCTCAAACTTCAATTGCCTTTCTGCTTCTTCATCTTTAGTGGTTAACAGATCAAGTTAATCATATACTTCATTTACTTTGGTAGTGGCAAGTTTTATTGTCAGTCAGCTCTAGTGACCGCAAGTTGAAGTTGTCCCTCAGCTTCTTCAACTCTAGCATTTGCAGTTCTGAGTTCTCCTTCAACCTTTTCAACTCTTGAAGTTGCGTTCTTGAACTTTTCCTCGAAGCCTGTAATATAAGAAATTGTATCAAACCGCAATTATGCAATATAATAAGATACCTCTTGCGAGGGATTCAGACTCTTCTAGTTCATGAACTACTACCTCTCGAGTGTCATCAAGGGAATCAAATTTATTTGAGAATTTTTTTTGATAGTTGTCAGTAAGACGATGAAGATCTTGATGATATTGATCCAACTCTACCTATTTCAACTAATCTTCGTGTCGTAATTGATTAATTTCGTTTGTAAACTTTTTCATTCCATTTTGTAAATGTTAAATATCAGTCTCACCTAAACAACGATTTCTGACAATCTAGAAATTTCAGATCGAGCCTCTACAAGTGCATTTCCCTTGGCATAAGCATCCGCTACCGCATCATCTCTATATTTAATGAGTCGAGCAACATAAGAAGAATGTTGAGAATCATGGAATGACCCGGAAGTAGAAAATTCCGTAAAAATATTTTTGCATTCCGCACAAAGCCTACGGGTTTCATCTTCCAATCTTTCAGTTTACGCACACGCCACGGTAACACTATCTTTAGTCCACGAGAGAGCAACATTATATTCCTTTTTCTTACAGAGACTCTCCACATATGATAAACGGTATTTGAAATCTGATTCTTCACACATGGATTTTGCGCGACTCAACTTGTCAACTAACTTATTACATCTTTCTTTGATCTCCACATTCTCTTTATTGATTTTAATCACATGATCCATAAGATGCTTCTCCCTATTACGGATCCTATTTATAAGATTTGAACCCCCGCTGACCCTGTCAAGTATGATTTTGAGAAAAATAAAAATAATAAATTGAAGAAAGTAACAAGAGAAAAAGATTAAACCTTGATTTTGGAGGTCCAGCAGCTGTTGACAGAGAACCTCATTGTCCCGCTTCAATCCCGCTACACTCTGTTCTACAGAAGCCTTTTATGACAATTGTTCCCGCAAGCTAGAATTTTCTTCTTCAGCCTTAACCCGTTCTGCTTCTACTTGCCTATATGTGCTTCCATTTTTATCAACCGGCCCATGAAGAACTTGTATGCAATATAAACAGCATTTTGACCGCGGGCAAGCTACAATTTTTTGACTGTTCAATTAAAAATATATATATATACTTGTAAGACAGCTTGTTGAAGGAAAGAATATGCTCCACCATCAGCAAGAGCAATTACATCCGCAAGAGAAGAAGGAAGATCAATATCAAAAGAAGAACGAACAGGATTGCCTTGATCTCTGAACCAGGCTTCTTTCATTGATTCGTAAGGAGCGGATCGCATAGGCTCACGCAAAGATACTACCGAGTAGAATCAGTTTCTACGGGATGAAAATTGTGCGGAACAGACAGTAAATCCTTAGACATGAACCAACGAAAAGCCTTTTCCTTCTTATCAACAAGGCTTTCATCTTCCATTCTTCCTTTTCCCTTACCACTGTGTGAAGTACCCTCATTGCCACTTTTACTAGTAATATCAATGACAGTTGTATCCTTATCACCACCTTCATTAGTAGCAACGGTAGTAGTTATTTTAGGTTTCTCTTTATCATACGAACCTCCCTCCTCAATAGAATGCACAAGGTAATCTTCTTCATATAAAGGAGGTGAAAATTGAGGAGGAAAAAATAAAAACTGAGAAGCAGTATACTGAGAAGTAAATGCACCAATACCCATACCACAGTCCTAGGAGACATATTGTTTCACTAATTCATCAGTTCTAATCTCTCCTGCATCAATAGAAGAATCCACGAGCCCAACATATTGATCCTTTTGACCTCCATGGGTACCTACGAGTTCAAGAAAAATATCTCGCTCCTGGTTTTATTGATTGAAGCGGAACATTTTGTCCCTCATCACCTTTTTCAAATCTATCATTACCAGAGCCGAGACCTTCATTTCTTTCAATATTTTCCCCTCCTCCCGCTCAGTAGAAGTACGAAACACGACCTTGCTCCTTTTTTGACCATATCAACATCCAATTGATAGAAATACAATTCATTAAATAAGATCTAGATATATTTTTACAAATTCATTTAAATAATTAATACCTTTTTTCCTATAGCAATAACCATTCGTTTCTTGCCCGCATCACTTTCAGAATCTCCTTCCAGTTGTGGCTACACAAAACAACAACAGTTAAATAATGTTAAAGAAGCTAAACATGAGAACCAAGTATTAGAATCGTACGTACCACATCATCATACGTGAAGGAAAAACCATCGAAATTTAGTTGCCAGGGCAATAAGTATGGAAACCAGAAGTAAGGTTGTGAACCACATTACCCTGTACAAAACCATAGATCCATGGGCCTTCAATTACTAGAGGGATACGATATCACCTGAAATCATGATCGACACGAATTTTTTATTTTAAAGGCTTTTACGTTATAGGAATAAATTTCATCTTAGAATTATCGATCTCCCAAAGCAGACAAAAACCTTCACCACCTCTACGGCTTTGACCAACGCTCCATTTTTTATAAATTCTTCACATCCATAGCATCATCATAAGTAGCTTAAAAATTATCTACGGTATAATAGTTACGCTCCACAGGATTGGGAACATACCTCTTAAAATTTGTTTCCCCTTTAATGCGTTCATGACATTCATTTAACATGCACCACTAATTTCCATTATATTGAGCAATGGAGTGGTCCACACAATGATTATCCATTTTGCTTCGACCGCAAGAACTTCATACTGAAATGAATCTCCACTCTTATATAAAGGAAGCTCTAAACAAGCATGCAATGCACCCGCAGTTATCAACAATCTATCCGCACTATACGGGAACCTCTTTATCATATCAAGTGTTATTTCATCACCTTCAGCAGTATCATAAAAAGAAACTTTAAAATTTTGAAGATTGTGTTTTTCTTTAAACTCATCAAGATTTTTAGATCTGAAACTCAAACTATCACTGGATCGTTTATTTCTAGAAGAAGTAGATTTCTTAGATGAAACAACGATTGTACTATCGAAATTTGGTAAAGCTTGTGTGGGATGTATAACATTAAGAGGTTGAGCTTCTGAGGTGCCAAATTTTCCTCTTGCCTTTGGTTTTTCCGTAAAATATCGAGATGTTTCTTCTCCTAAGGCTACTTACTATGGTGCGGGACAAATTTAGACGCGTTACTATCTTTACTTCCTGACATGATGAATTCTATCTACAAACAATAAACAAGGACAAGAACAATCAATAATGGATTCATCTTAATGAGGCAAATCAAGAACAGATAAAATAGTAGATCAATCACATACAACTTTTACAAACAAGTATCATCCAGAAATTCTTCAAAATTATCATTCTTTTTACCAACAGAAAGTAATCAAGATGTTAATCAAATATGAACACTAGCGGATAATCAATTCTCTATTCGAGAAAATCGAAAGATTAGAATCATATATTTATTGGAACAATCATTGTTTATCATCAAAGTTCAAGAAGAAGATTAAAGCTATAAACAAGATCATCATCATCATTATTCGCCATTAAAGTTCAGTCAAGAAGTTCAACTGACACAAATCAATATTTCAGGATCAACATTATCATCATTTTTCAAGCAATTTGATCATTAACATCATTGTCATCATTTTTCAAGAACATCACAAAACCAAAGTTCAAATAAAACCAGAAAATGAAAATAAAATTCTTACCTGCAGCAATGGTAAATTCAAAAGTCTTATCAGCAGAAGGCTTGAACTCAGAAAGAAAAGGGTACTCAATCTCGATGAAAAGAAACCTTTGATTGAAAGAGAAGATTGAGACAGAAAGACTGAACTAACTAGATTTTAAAAATCTTCGAGAAAATGTTTCTGAAAAGGAATGAAATTAAGCCAAAACTTTGTGAAGAAGAAGACAAAGAAGATAGAGAATAAAAACAATAAATGAAAGAATATGATAAGACTCGATCTTATATGAAGATTTGAAAAATCGTCAGAAGAATAAAGTTAAATATGAGAGAGAAAATTTCTTAAAGACGTGAAGATCAATAAAAATGTGATCAATTTTCTTTCAAAATTCTACCGTACGTAAAATTCAAAAGAAAAAGGGGCAATTTGTTTTTATCCAGGAGATGAAAAATACTTCGGTTTATGACTATTGTAAATGACTTATGCTTCAGGAGAAGATTTCTAGTTCTGGTTATGATGTACATGCAGAGCCGTAATTGTGAATATCAAATCTCTACCATACACGTGTTACAATTCCAGATCGAGTCACCAAATTACTATAACTCGAGAAGTACCAAATCAAAGACTTAATTACTCTTTTTTCATATCCCGAGGAAAAATCAATGGTTTAGATGAATTCAACTGGCGGTTGAAAAGACATGATAGATGGTACGGGCCTGACACCACCTGCTGGATGGAAGACACGTACTGATCATGCAAGTTACGGGGATAAAAGTAGTCAAAGCATTACACACCATAAAAGACACGTAGCAATCATGCAAGCTACGGGAATAAAGATAGTCAAAGCATGATACATCTATCCTGCAAGCCACGTGTCGAACGTGCCTTAACCTAGAAAATAATAATGATTTATTATTTACTTTATCCGCACCATATCTGCGTAAAATTATACGTGGAAAAATCTAATTAGACAAGCAAAGGGGTAAAACCGCAAGAAAAATACGGACCACCCTGCGTATGATAAAGTAAAACTACAAAATCAATAACATATTCTGCAGGAATATATGAAAAAATTGTGCGGACAATCATTTGAATAGTGTATGGATAAGAATAGACAGCTGGATAGATAAGAATTGGTGGGACCCTTAAGGACTCTATAAATACAAAACTCAAATACAGGAAAATGGGTCGAAAAAATATTGGAAAAAAAAAAAGAACTAAGAAAATTGGATTAGGTAAGAACAGATAGATTGCACTGCTTAATTTAGTTATCACATATAATCATTTCAATCTTAAATAAACAATCGTTTTATCATTGTATCAAATCTTATTTACAATGTCTTTTAGATAATTAATTCATTTGATTGTGTTACTAGATTTTTAGTAATCACATTAATTTTGGAGGTACAATGAAAACTCTTTGTTTGGGCAGAAATTCTCAAACCCAAAACAACCAAAATCATCAGAAAAATTAACAAAAGAAAAGAAGAAATTGCACACAGGATTTAACGTGGTTCAGTGGTCGTGTCGTATTCAACCAAAATAATCGAGTTCTTATTCTCTAAAAATCTAATGAAGTATAGGAGTAAGAACAAGTTCGTTCCCACAAGGAGGCAGCAATATATGTGTATTTTCAGTCACGTAAGTAAGTAGCAAAGGGGGTTTTAATCGTGTTTTAAGCTAAATTAAACTAAAGCAAATAAGTAAAAACGCAAGTGATGAAGGTTGTGAAATAAGAGAGAAATCATTGGTTAGAGGTTTCATCTTCAGTCATCCAACATGTTATCAATCAAAGCATACCCAATTAATCATGCATTAATAATACCAAGAACCCTAAAGTAGCCAGTTATCTCGTCTACTTCGGCAAAACTCCTAATATCATCAAAGAATGAGTACCTCCACCCTTTGAATTCTTAGCACCAGACAACCTGAGTGAGTACCTCCACTCGAGTTTAATCCAATGATAGCTATGGTCTTTGTGAGTTGAGGTTAATCTAAACAACCCAAGTGAGTACCTCCACAGGATTTAGCCTAGGTCAAGCTTCTACACATATTCGCATGGCAATTTTAAGTATTGTTAACAAATATGCTATACTACTTATAACCGGAGTCCCTCAACAGATTCGACTCTCAGAACTCCAGTCTAGCAATAGATGTCAATGCTTATTTATCTAATTTCGAACTCAAATAAATCAGCAATCAATCATATGTTATTATACGCAGTAGAAAATGAACGATATTAAAAACAGCATGAAATCATGGAATATGCGCCATTCAACTGATAAACATGTCTTCAAACATTAGATTACATCCCTAACCAATATAGAAGGGTTTAGCTCATCATGGGTTTCTCAAAACCCATGGAAAACAATTAAGAAATAAATACTCAAACCCGAAAGAATTGCGATGAACGATTGAGCAGAATCGCCTGTATGAAAAGTGGCCAGCGCCCCTTTTCCCTTGCTGTCTTCTTCCTCTTGTTGCTGCTGTGTTTCACCGTGTTCCCTCTTCAAAACTCCTGGATACTTTGGTATTTATATGAATTTTAATCCCTAAAATCCTTGCGTCCAGCCTTTGGAATCCTAATTTGTCTCAAACTCTCCTTGCGTAGCCAACTTGTGGCTAACTTGGTTGCTAGAGCCTTTGATGATGAACCTGACCTCCAATAAACCATTGTGACTTCAATATATGTTATATCTACCCCTACAATAGGCTTCCCACGAGAAAGGCCTAATTTCTTCATGTGGAATTCGAGTTAGCCACTTAGCCAATCCTAGTAGAACTAGAAAATGTGCTAAGTATCCATATTTCACTCCAACAAGGTATATCAGCTCCAAATCCTTTCCTAAACCCATATGATGTCTAAAACATAGCTAATAACCCACCAAGGCTATCCACTAGCCCATCAAACCATTCTAGCCCTTCAAATCATGACTTAGCACATTACCGCATCATGCTTCAGCCGCACTTGCGCCTGGCCGCTGGCAGCGTAGGCCAAATAAGCCACTTCGGGGCTTTGCCCATATTTTCCTCAATTTTGATCAGAATGACTTCATTCTTTCACCATTGGCTTTGTAATTGAATTCACTACACTGTGGTATGTGAAAGGCCTATTTTAAGCAGAGTTTCACTGGCTCCTCGGTGATTCTAGCTCTTAAGCTCCATTCTGCGGGTTTCTGAACTGTAACCTGAAAAACTAACAAAACTACAAAAGTATTCAAAATACCTAGTAATTCACTCAAATATAGCAAATAAGGTTCAGGAAAAACTACTTTATATGTATGAATTATGCACCTATCATTCAGCTATGAATAGCCTACGTCCACGGGTCATGAAATTGTGAGGGTTTTATTGATTGGAATTCAAGTTACAAATCAAGATGCTCCATTAAAGCTCCCCTGTTACAGAGTTTTTCCCCTTCAGGTGAAGAAGAAGCCCCCTCCCCCCAAGCTGCCTCTTCCTCCGTTCTTCCTTCTTTGTCTTTTAATCATAAATTCATTTGATGTGTCACGTGAATAAGGCCTTCACGTGCCAAATAATTGGTGACGTGGCACCTCCTTGTGTGAGCACCTGTCTACTCTCTCACTCTCTAATGCTTCCATGTGTTCAGCCCAAGTCTATCGGGATTGACCGGATCGGGACAGCACGTTCGGGACAGCATGGTCGGGACAGCATGGTGATGATGATGTCGCTGATGATGTCACTTCGGGACCGGGACGGTACTTCGGGACCGGGATGATGATGATGTCGCTGATGACGTCACTTCGGGACCGGGACGGTACTTCGGATCGGGATCGGGACAATGACATCGCTGATGACGTCACTGATGAGATCGGAACATCGGGAGCGCTAGGATTGTCTTTCTTGCATGGCCTGGGCTTTCTTGTCGGGCTTCGGACTTTGCCTTAACTTGGTTTGGGCATGAATGGCTTTGTGCGGTTTCTGTCCCCAACAATCTTGCCACCTTTTCTTGAGAGTTGTTTTGAGAAAAACTCTTAAGAAAACGACTTCTCGTCTCGTCCGAACCATAATGTGGTGGTTGATGTCGCTTATGCTTTTTCATTTTATGTTGTATTTTTGTCCCTGCAAAATAAAATTTTGTATATGGATATATAGTGATCGTTAATTTTTTACCACAAGATTCCTTTGAACCCTGGGTTGGAATTTTTTGCAATGAAGCACCTCCTTCCACGGAGTTATGACATTCAGGATGACATTCGAGATCCTACACATACGAAACAAACCCGAGCCAGGGGTAAGATACAGGGTTGGTCCCGAACGTACCCTTCTTATTTGTATTACGATTGTGTCGCCAATCATAAGCGCTTTCCAGAATAAGGTATTCCTGGAGTATTTTGCATCAAGACTCTTTCATGGGTTCTGCGACCCAATAGTCTTATCATGTCTCCTAGCCACGGAGCTCGGTAGGAACAGACACTTAATTTATCTCGGGCATGGAGTAAATTATGTGTGTTCCATCATTTTATTAAGACTCTTACATGGGTCCCCTCTTTGGGATAGACCTATTAGCCTTATCTTGTCTCCTGAACGGAGAAATATCGGTAAGAAATATACCTGAAATGTATATGAGAAGCATACTTGAAAAATCATCCAGATATTCCTCATTTCTCAATTCTTATTTAAGACATATCCCATATTCTTCTATATACATGAGAAGCGTATATAGAAATAAAATATGAAATATATTTTAAATAAGACATGAGAAATATCCAGATAAATATTCTGAAGTAATCATTGTTTGAGAAATCAGAAGTATACGAATGTAGAAGTATTCACCTTCCGAAAATGATAGGTTGAAAAAGATCCCCATTTTTGAATGATAATTCATATTGGAGCGTTCAGATTGCCGCAAGAAGTATAAGAGGTATCAAATGAAAATTTATATCATGCGAAGTATATGAAGTATCGCCCTTCGAAGAAGTTCAGAATAAATTGAAGTATTTATTGAATATTCTTCGTGAAGTATGAGCCATTTGAAGTATCTATCAATTGTCGCCTTATGTTAAGAAGTACAAGGCATATAACTGGCGAATAATATTATTTACTTTGCATTAATTAATTATTGAAATGAAATACCTAATTGGCGTGCAGTATTTAGCTCATTTCACAGCTAAAAATTTGATTTCTTTATAGCATGCCCCCCAGTGTATCATTATTGGATGGCTGCCGCATCTCTGAAGTGTCCTTCATAGATATCTTCACACTTCATAAAAATGTCTTATACATTTCATAGAATTAAATGGATGCAAACTAAAAATGATCTTCATGCTTTAAATTGCATACCATAGTTAAATATAATCAATCAAATTGGAATTTGCTCAGACTTATAAATACATCATATTAATTCAGTAGGTTTTCTATCATAGATGATTATGCGATTAATTATCATGATGCATGATATCACATGCGATTCAGATACTATGTAAATCATTTGATCAATTCATACTGTATGACAGTTTAAAAGTTATTTTTAAATTTAAAATTGCTACTTCAAATACGCAATTAATATTATAAACTTTATAGTTGAAATTAAAAAAGATAATGCAAAATTATCTTTTCCGAAATGCTCATGCTTGTGGATCGATATATGTCTTTTCTTATCTATTGAAGCTGTGATAATATTATCTAGCTATAATAATTTAATTTAATTTATTATTTATTATTATGATACTTTTTTTTTATTATTTTTTTTTTTTTTGAAAATTAAACATGCATCACACAAAATGATAAGCAAAAAGATTTGAATTAAGTTAATTGGTCTGCGAAGAAAATTCGACAGAGTCTTATCTGTTTTCTGGGTATTCCAGCCTAGTTCAGGCTATTACAATTGGTTCTTCCCTGCAATTGATGCATTCATTTGATGATAAAAATACATGAAGCTCATGCTACAATTTATTCAGTCTATGATAAATAAGAAACATCATATGAATCTCAAGAACTCAATTGACTTAAAGTAAACATTCAATTGGAATAACACAATGTTATTTGAGTGCTACAGAAGAAATTGAAAGACGGAGCTATGAGTTAACATTAGAACTCAAAATAATGAGCTATGAATTCATTTCAGAATGATTCTAATATGTTAATTGCTATATCAATCAGTCATTGTATCAAATTAAACATACAAGTAGTCAAAATTGCAATTGTGTATGCCTTGGGGGAAAATCAGATTTCTAATTCTTATATACCTAATCAATAAAGAGATCATAGAAATACTTAGCTCTTGGAAGAGACTTGGTGTGGGAATAGCAACAGCCAACTGTGTAAATTTTGTATGCATGAAGATGAAGAGCAATCGCAACAGCAAAAAGGCCACTAGTGGCGACAGCAGACCAGGAGTCGCAACAGTAGAATGAAGGAATCAAAGATAAAGTATGGGTAGTCTCAATGTCTCAGAAGTTACTGCGAGAAATCGTTGTGTCATTAAGCTTGGACTGCAAAGTTCCATGGCGTCAGGCGGATAGTGAACTGAGCATAGCTTCCGTTGTGCTCTGGCGGAAGAGGATAACCGTGTTGTCCATACTGAAGTCCTGGTCAGAATGCTTGCATACTGTTGATTTCTTTCTCCCTAATCTGGGACTTAATGGTAAAATAATAAGTAATTCCAATTCAAAAATGTCAGATGGATAATAATAAAGATACTCTTACAGAGGATTTCAGCAATTCGGATCATGCATAAAGGGTCGCAGATAAAAAATGAATTATAATTTGCTTCAGATCAATACTTTGCATTGCAGCATGTCAAAAAATATTAGATTGTTCATTCTTTAAACTTGAACTACATATGAGATGCTCTTGAATCATTTATGTGTGCATGTATGAGGTTGGCACCGAGCATTAGGAGATAACATAAAGTCGAAATATAATTGTGTTGATCTGTCTGCGCTTCGCGAAAGACGGCAGTCTCTCTAAGCTAGTTATAACTTGTGCTGAAGGTTAAATCAGCACGCATACTAGATTACTTTAGCCACAACAATTATGATATGCGAAATTTTGATAGTTAAGGGTAACATGATGCAATTCCAGGCATATATAAATGAATCATATTCATAGGATGACTGAAATTACCTGTTTATAAGCTATAAGAGGTTTAACAACTCTTATATTCAGTCTTATAGATATCATTTCTCATGAAAAGTGACTTAACTGCATTCAATAATGGATTAAAATTGCTCAGACATTGAGGCTTAGTGAGTTCTATTCATATGTAGGTATCATAAGATGAATTTACTGTGCTGTATAAAATTTTTAAGCAATTTGACAGAACTTAAAGTGACTATGTGAATCATTTCTGATTTAAAGATTTTTTAGATTAAGCATCACAGCAAGAGCTTAAAACTTTACAAAGCAGAACTATGAGTTCATGAAATTGTTACACCAGTTCAAACAAGATGAACATAAAATACAGTTGAGACTGCGATTAAGGCGCACAGTTCTGATACATATGAGAGGCAATTGCAGGCTTTGAGTTATGGAACTGTACTCTTATACTTCAAGTTAACTTTCAACAATATATTGAGATAAAAACTAGTCTCAAACATATGAAGCTGTGGACTTGTAGTTGTCAGATTGCATACAAATTACTTTTCTAAAGATTAACACAATCTAGAAGAGTTGTAGAATAAATTAAAGAAGCTTTAAATAGCTCAAAGATTAGACCTAACAGTTGATTTGATATTTGTACTCATAAATTGAATTCCAATAGCTAAATGTAAGCATGAAACGTGAAATATGATCAGGAAAACTAGAACTGGAATGCTACAGAACATGTCGCAAGATGCATTCGTGAGACTTTTAACTAGGATAATTTGAGTTCTAGATATTAAGGGTTACATTATGCAAATGTACTAGAAATCAAGCTTAACAGAATGAAACTCAAGATACTCAAGATTATTGGTGTCGATAATCAATTCAGCCTTCCATAAGCTACATACAAGTAGTGTAGCATTTTCATTTTCACAGAACAATTGCACTAATCCCAGAACAACAGCACAAAAATTGTACATTGAGCTTAAGATTTCCATTCACAGATTGTATTCATGGGTTCAAGGGAATACAAAATTGTTCAACTTACAACTGTTTCGTAACATGCGTACAAAATCTGTGCATACGCTTTAACAGGACACGATGTACCCATACAAAATCCAGAATCAATTTTAACATGGATTCATTTCATATCTTTAAAAGCTTAAGCCTGCTTAACTAGATACAACTATGATTTTGAATAAAACATCTGCATAATGATCTAGATGATTTTGAATGATTTTTGAATAAGATGAGACATTGAATTCATGTTAAGCACCTTAAAGGAGTTAAGCTTACAGGTAGAAGATTGAGGGGGTTACAGGTTCCCTTCTTTCTTTTGAGAACTTGACAATGCAAAATTAAACTTTAATAGCTCATGGATAAGAATTGTTAATACCCATTCATGGAGTAATTCTGTAAGTTAAAGTAATATGCTAATATGCATATCATATGTCATATATGCTTAGAGTTTTATGATAAGATTGTGATATTCAAGCATTTGCTTTAATGCACTTCTAAGGTAACATTCATTTACAGTTAAAGTTGGTGATACTTAGCTCATTGCCAATCAGGGAATGCTTATGTTATTGTTGTCCCCTAGAGCAGAGAGGACTCATATCTCTGGCAGTATTGATGATGTTGGTCAAAGAGTAGATGCAAGCAGTAAGAACAGCACTTGCATGGTATTGCAGCAACAAAATACTTCTGTGCGAGGTGGAGATGACCCATTTTGCCTCTTGTTTGTTCCATTACTAGACTGTGTTCTTCTTGATTATTAGTGACTTGACCATCATCTCCTTCTACACCTTGGAATATTGACTTTCTCGTTCATGCATTCTTTCAAGCATGTTTTGTGCAATTTTGTGACTGATTCCTGCATCAAATTGGGTGTGATTTTCATTCACACACAAACTCCTTCATGTTTGATTTTTCTTTGTGATCCAACTGTTGGTGATGTTACGTCAGGTAGGATGAACCAACTGTTGGTGATTTGTAACTGTAGATGATGAAGAAAAAGAATGAAAAGAAAAGAAAAGAAAAAGAGAATCCCCTCTTTTTCACTCTCCTGTCTTCATTTCTCTCTGTGTAATCGAGTTTTCTTGTGCTGATGAAGATTCCATCTCAGGTAGGATAAATCCTTTCTTCAATCCCTGTTTCTAGCGCCAAATTGTTTGGGCAGAAATTCTCAAACCCAAAACAACCAAAATCATCAGAAAAATTAACAAAAGAAAAGAAGAAATTGCACACAGGATTTAACGTGGTTCAGCTATGAATAGCCTACGTCCACGGGTCATGAAATTGTGAGGGTTTTATTGATTGGAATTCAAGTTACGAATCAAGATGCTCCATTAGAGCTCCCCTTTTACAGAGTTTTTCCCCTTCAGGTGAAGAAGAAGCCCCCTCCCCCCAAGCTGCCTCTTCCTCCGTTCTTCCTTCTTTGTCTTTAATCATAAATTCATTTGATGTGTCACGTGAATAAGGCCTCCACGTGCCAAATAATTGGTGACGTGGCACCTTCTTGTGTGAGCACCTGTCTACTCTCTCACTCTCTAATGCTTCCATGTGTTCAGCCCAAGTCTATCGGGATTGACCGGATCGGGACAGCACGTTCGGGACAGCATGGTCGGGACAGCATGGTGATGATGATGTCGCTGATGATGTCACTTCGGGACCGGGACGGTACTTCGGGACCGGGATGATGATGATGTCGCTGATGACGTCACTTCGGGACCGGGATGATGATGACGTTACTTCGGATCGGGATCGGGACAATGACATCGCTGATGACGTCACTGATGAGATCGGGACATCGGAAGCGCTAGGCTTGTCTTTCTTGCATGGCCTGGGCTTTTTTGTCGGGTTTCGGACTTTGCCTTAACTTGGTTTGGGCATGAATGGCTTTGTGCGATTTTTGTCCCCAACACTCTTGTCTGCTCATGTCTTCAGGGAATGTGAACTTTCCTCCTTGAACGAGATCTATCCCATAACTGGCTCCAACCTAGTGATGTCGTCGTCGCTGTCGCCACTGAATCGTCCGATCACTGTCACCACCACCGATATAGGAAACACGAATTAAATTAACGTGAATGGAATATCCCACGATAAAAATGAAAAGCCCAAAGCCGGAAGAGTAACTATCACTAAAAGCATGCGCCAGCTTCCGTCACCCAATCTCTACTAATGCACTTCAACGGCTGCCATATTTCAACAGAAAATCACCACTTCACCAAGCATGCACCTACTCTAATTTTCACCCCAGGATCTGGAATAGTAATCGCCACTTTCACCCCAACGACATCCAAGTTAAAAGAACCACCACTGCCGTTGATAAATTCCAGCAACAATTTCCATTAGAACTTGAAGACTATCAAATTGGCTTGACATGCCTTGTAAATTGTTACTTACAGAATATCAAACCATCATGCAGAAAGTAGTCCACTTGGCCCATTAGAAGATTAAATTGAAAGACAATGAGTTCAGACTTGAAGTCATTAAGGTGATAGAGTGCCCCGTAGTAAGATACTAGTCTCATTAAAAGTGATCTCATTAAGCTGTTTTTGTAAGTGATCTCGACTTAATGCACTTAAATTAATGAAATAAGGCATTTATCCTACCAATGCTTGGTTCGGATTTATTTAGTTATAGACGGACCGATTCATTCATTTGATTGTTCAATTCAATTTTTGGTGGAGGAAATTGAATGACCCCAAATTTAGACGTCTAGCACGCCGCATAAAAATTAGGAAATTTATTTCATAAATAAAACAATGGGACGATGAGTCCCTTATTACAAACAATCGGATACAAATACTGTGTACATAAGAAAGAACATTTAGCTATTTTGTTTAGTTACCAAACTTAGACTTTATGCCTTTGACGACGTTCTCGTTAACTTGGAAGTTCTTAGCCAAAAGATCATTAGGAATTGCTGGCTTAGAACCAAAGATGGTATCGCCAAGTATTGCAGTTCCGGGCAGTTGACTATTGAAAACAGCTAGCAGGACAGCCTTCCCCGGTCCGACGTTCTTTGAAAAGTGCACAAGTCCTTTGGGAATAATAGCCATCTCTCCAACTTTCAGAACCTTGGAGTACAAAACATTACTAGTACTTATGAACCCGACAAGGACTTGCCCTTTTATAACAAAAATAGCTTCACTTGCTCGAGGGTGTGTGTGCAGGGGAATAATTCCACCAGGTGCCAAGTCGGCTCGGTTTATCGAGAGTCCAAGGGTGTTTAGCCCTGGGAAGTTGTTAACATCGCCTACTCTCACTCCAAGCCCTAAGGGATTGTCTGTGCTCGCTTCATTCATCAAGCCACTAAAGAAGAAATCATTTGATGTAACTTGAGACACCGGTTTGCAAGGAAACCCATTCAGAACTGTCGTGGCGTTCAAATCAGCAACACAAAAGTCTTGTAGCTCGTCGGGATCAGCAGAGCATGACAAAGTAAACACAGTTAAACACAGAACTAGGAAGAATGATGATGCAGTTTTAATACTAAACTTAGCAGCAGCCATGGCTTTCTTTCTTTCTTTGAGATTTGATGTAGATCGAAATGCTGTTTGAGTTTACTATAAAAATTATGTTGCATATGGCATTATTTATATAGGGTAGACATTTTACTGTACGAAAGATGTTGCGAAAATGCAATTGACAACCAAACTAAATATTTCCAGCTCTGGGGCTGGGGCAATAACATGGAAAATACCCGTCGGTCAAATTCACTATTTTCTCTTAGACTGCCATATTTTAATCGGATAATACTAAAACAGAGGAAATATTATGAGACTGAAAGAGATGAAAACGTACCGCTTTCTCTTTGTAAGACTTCTTTAATGAATAGACGTAAGTGGTGACGACCCGGTATATTCAGTAGGTATGTTCACGCCTTCACGGTCAAGCTCATCCAACTAAAATGCCGAGCTTTTATTTTGGAGTTACGGTGAAAAATAGAGTCTGCGATCATGTTTCCATGGTACTTCCATTATATATAACCGCCCCCAACCTGATTATGGCTTGTTCCGGCTATACACGGAGGGGGAGAAGGCGTATGTGGGCCCCATTTTAAAGTACCTCCTTATAAAGTAAGCTCGTTTTTCTTAAAATATATTATTTTTTTGTACCATTTTCTTAAAAAAATGGATAACAAACGTTATTGGATACATGTCAGTTAAATGACTTGGTAGAAGATAACTACGTCCGTAACTCGTTAGAGATGGACCCATTTAACTGGGTTGCAGTTACTAGTAATATAGTTAATCTCGGAATTTGGATCTGGGTTTCGTCGCGACCGGGATTTTAACACCTTGATAACGATATTTCGGAGAGATTATCGGTAAAATATCAGGAGTTCTAAATCTTATATCCAACTATTTGCAACAATCTTCGAATTTTCAACAAACATATATACCTTGAATATCGGGCGAATCTCGGTCGTATGGGACAAATCTCAGCTATATCGGACGAATTTTGACCGTATCGACCTATACGGCGATACTTGAAGATTCATCACGCTTTTGAAGCGATACCTTGAATATCACCGTTATCACGGCCGATATTGACCACATAAGTTCCTAATCAACTTGTGACTAAGTTCACCGAGTTTTGTTCTTCCGGTCCCAAATTTTTTCTAACAAAGATGCATACAACCCATTATCTCAAATTGAATCAGTTAATTTGAAAAAATAGTTTTAGGAACAAAGATATATCATCTGCAAACCCCAACCTTTGGGATCACTACCTAGTTACGAAGTTACATTATCTACATCCATCTGCATTTACAAGTTACAAACAAAACTAAATCATCTACAAACCCTAACCTTTGCAATCACTACCTAGTTAATAATCGTTCATCTTTTTCCCAAATATGCAACAAGTTCTTCTCAAAATTGATCACGAAATTACATCAGATTCAATCAATCGATACCAAAATTACATCAACACTTACCAACATAAAAAATACATTCAATCAATCAATAATAAAACTTGGAATCAAAACCAACTCCCCAAAAAAGAACAAGAACTCAAACCCCTTTGTTACTTATATGAACAGAAAAATAAAACAAGGGTTGCCTATAAAATCCTTCAAACCCACAACTAAAAACTCCTAAATCAATATTATTAATTCTTTTAAAAAAAATGGAAAACAGAAAAACCTATACATTTGAGGCTCTCACGACGCTTCATCATCCAAAACATTCTTTACAATTAAAAGATGAATGATTTAGTGAAGAAGAAAAGAAAGGCAGAGAGAGAGAGTGAAGAAGGAAGGAGGAGAAGGAGAGATAGAAAGAAAAGCTAAATTTGGTTTTTTAGGTTTGTATCTTCTCATCATAAGTGATACATTGATAAGGATAACTTAGTAATTTCAACTTTAATATTTGACCAAATCAGTGACAGTCGACCATTTTTGTGGTCCCATATAACTTGACTGATGGTTAGCCTAAAAAATAAATTTTAAAATAAACAGGGGTATTTTTGAAAACTGGAATAAAGAGTTAAGGTATGTTATTAAACTTCCCTTCAAATAGGTTTGATATTCAGACCGTGGGTTATAAGGCCAAGTGTGTCACTATCATATAACAAAAAACCCAACAAAACAAAAAGTTAACAAAACCTCAATTTGTTGACAACTTTCTAAACTGCCCTTCACCCACTTCACCACTTTCTACGTTACGAAACTATCGATTATTCAACTGTTGTTCATCATCTGCATCACATCTTCATCTTCATCATTCAACTTTCGATCAATATCATCTTCATCTTCATCATCATTAAATCCGTAAACCCATTGTTTTCATCAGTAGCTTCATCACCATCATCTGCATCATCTACATAACCAGCTTTCACAACTAGAATCAGAATCAGAACAATTTCAACATATTGACGAAACTGCTGTTCATCATCATCAATAGCAATTTCAACCTAAAATCAAAACAAAATCAAAATGGTGAAAAAACAAGTCAAAAAGAAAGATCGAAAGATCGAAAAAAAACTTAATAAAACAGTGAAGAAACAAGACCCTACAAAAGGTAAAATCAAAGTTTCATTGTTCTTCAGTGATTATTTATGTTTCAAAATCAACATGCATCAATGATTTTTGGTTTCGCAATTTTGGTTTCATTAATGAATTAACAGTTTTATTTCCTATCATCTGTTAGGTTTAGGTTTCATCTGTTTCGAAATCAATGGTTTTATACTTAGGTTGAAAGATAGAAAGGTTCAATTCCATTTGTTTTCACCCTTATTTATTCACGATTCAATTATGTTCAGTTTTGTTTTCATAAATTTTCACTGTATGTTTGAAACCAACTCTGTTGGTGTTTTTCACTTAATGTCTGTTTTAATGAAACCGAAATTGGTTTCATCATTTTCACTGTATGCTTCAAACCAACTCTGTTGGTGTTTTTTACTTAATGTCTGTTTTATTGAAACCGAAATTGGTTACATAAATTTTCACTGTATGTTTGAAACCAACTATGTTGGTATTTTTCAGTTAATGTCTATTTTAATGAAACCGAAATTGGTTTCATCATTTTCACTGTTAGTGCTTGAGACCAACTTTGTTGGTGTTTTTCACTTAATGTCTATTTTAATAAAACCGAAATTGGTTTCATCATTTTCATTGTTGGTGCTTATGGTTTACTTCTGCTTTAACAGGGAAAAAAATAAAACCGTATAGGTGCTCGTTGAATCATTTGTGTGCAGAGGCACCTGCCATAAAGGCTTTAATACAAAACAAGGAACAACATATGAAGGCCCTTGTTGCTTGTCCGGAGACTTGGGTTTGCGTTGGATGTATACTTGGTAGCAGGTCTGGTGTTGTTTCAATGGAAAGAGGCTGTTGAGTTGAGCAAGAAGGAAAGAAGTACAGGGAAGAATGATTTGTTGCTGCCACATGAGTTTGAGTTCAAATTGGACTTCAATTTGATGGAACCAAAAAAGGTTCCATCATTTTCTTCGTTCAATAAATTACAGATGAAAAAAAACGATGGAACCAAAAAAGGTTCCATCATATCAGAGATGAAAAATAAACTGAAGCATATGATAAACTATAAAAACTATTTTTGTTCAAAAATTAATAAAAGCCTGTAACTCTGACAAACTTAATCTAAAAATAAAAAAAAAAAAAATGAAACTCCTGCAGCAAATTAACATGTTTTACTGGAAAAAAAATATAAAAAAAGAATAAATCGAAACATATATTAGTCTAAACGAAAACTGAAAAAAAAATTGTAGTTGAAATGATTTCAAATCTGATGTGCAGGGCTTGTCCTTCGGTTATGGGTAGTCAAAACATGGCAGCTACCACAAGTTTTCATCTTCTTATTGGGAACAAAACCTGTATTAGGAATTCTCTTCTTCTTTCGTGGACGACCTGGTTGTGGTAGAGCATCAGGACCAAGAAGAACAGGTTTTGGAGAGACGATCGCAGGCTTTTCAACTTAGGGACAGGATTAATTGCTCTTGCATACGATTCACGGTAGAACTTTACTGTAAAGTAGAATTCGACATACTTATACGGATCTTCTTCATTTATCATGATACAATGGATATCGTGGGCACAAGGGAAACCATTAATTCGCCAGCGATTACAAGAACATGTTCTTCTTTGCAAATCAACCTTTTGTGTTAATGTCGAATGAACTTCAAACACATATTGCGATAACTTGGTGAGATTGTATTCACGACCGTACATCTTGTTGTTGTAGAGCTCAATTTCAAATTCTTGACATAAAGTTTCTCGCCACTTCAATAAGGTTGCACATTGCTCACGACGTACACACATTTGATTCATAAGCTTTACTCTGATTTCATCAACCATGATGGCTATAGGCTTCTCTCTCTCTTCAAGGATCCAACTATTGAAACTCTCAGCTATATTCGAACACAACCTACCATAACGACAACCTGGGAAATAAACACTTGCCCATTTATCAACAGGATCTCTAATCAAATAATCTTGTAACTTTTGATTTTTAACCTGCAACAACTTCTCCCAGTTCTCTGAAAATTCTGTATGTGTATTAGCATATGCACATTTTTCAAACAGTCCCAGCACATAATTATTATAAACCTTATTGGCCTTAGGCAAGTATGTATTGATATTGTTCTTCATATGTCAATAACACAAACCAAAAAAGGTTCTATCATTTTTTTGGTTCAATAATATTCCAGGAGAAAAAAAATTATGGAACCAAAAAAGGTTCCATCATATCAGATATGAAAAAAATACTGAAGCAAAAAAAATGTTTAAGAAAACTTATCGTCATTACCGGTTAAACATGTTGCTGCCATGATATGACCAAGGTATTTGCTCTTCAAATGGGATGGATCAAGGAATAATAAAGGATTACAGTAATTGAATCCACGAATACATGCACCGAAAGAGATAAACAATATCTCTGAAAATTTTGAGTCCCATTTTCAACTTCCAAAACAACAAGAGATCCAGGATTGGTTTCATTCAATTTGTTATCAAGAGATGGAAGCTTATTAAAAAGAGTAAATACAGCAACCGATTGGAGATCAAATCACAATTGATAACCTTTTGCTGATCACCAATTATATGAAAAATTTCTATAGAACTAACAGAGAATTGACACCACCTTGAACATATATTACCCTTCAAATCAAAAACAGATGCTTGTAGATCAATACGAAATGATAACGTATCCTATTTTGTGAGATATAACCACAAGAACAGATTCCATAATCTACAACACAAAGTATGAAACCAGAAAAAGTTTCACTAGTATGAATATAAACAACAACAACAATAAATTTTTGAATAAGAACATAAACAACAAGAACAGATTTGTTAATCTACAGGACAAAAGTATGAAACCAAAAAAGGTTTCAATAGTACGAATATCAACAACAACAACATCATAAGAATTTTCAATAGACTTGAATAAGAAGATCATTAAAAATAAATCATAAAAACAAATAGATCAGAGTTTCATAATCAACATAAACTCTAAAATTAAAATTGAATTTTGGTATCAGATGAATGATACAACTAAAACAAAAGCTTGATCCCAATAAGAATATGATCAAATTACCAATATAAACTCGAATATTAAAACACAAACAAAATCATAAAATCAAAATTACCTGATTGTTGATTGGACTACAAGTAACTTGTGTTATGTTCTTCTATTGAAACGAGATCTGATGAGTTTTTGTCTTCTGATCTTCGATTAAACTAAAACACAAACGAAATCTGAAACTGAGTTTTTGTCTTCTTTACTTCGATTAAACTGAAACCAAAACGAGAATTGGGTTTTTGTCTTCTGTTCTTCAAGTGAAAACGAGAGCTGCGTTTTTGGAGAAGATTGAGAAGAAGAGAAGATTTTTCAGGAATCACGAAGAGAAGAAGAGAAGATTTGATTACAGGAATCGCATCTTGCAGAAGAGAATGAAGAAACACGAAGAGAAGAAGAGAAGATTTCCAAAAAAAAACTCAGCTAATGAATATGCCTGAAGAACACACGAAGAGAAGAAGAGAATGATTTCTAAAAAAAAATCCTTTTAAAACGGATATAATATATAAGGAAGGGCAGTTTCAGAAATTTAAAAAAGAATAAAAACTAAATTTAATCATTATTAAGGAAAATGGGGTTTTTGAATTTTTTATTTTCCAAATGGTTTTTGTTTATAAAAAATAATATGAGAGGGTTTTTTGTATGGGAAGTTTGTTCATCTTGGTTTTTTATACCAAGTTATGTTTGATATTTTGGCAATATTAAAATTTTAACAGTGCAATCTTTGTATGAAAGAATTAAAAATCTCAAATGTTAGTGGGTCAAGTATAAACTTTGCATGAAATTTTTTAATTTGGCCCAATAGTATATTTGTCTTGGCTCCATCCCTGGTCTCAACCACTGAAATCGTCTGGTCGCTGCAACCACCACCACTGCTAAGTCCATCACCACAAAAAAGACCAATCAAATTAATGTAAAACCCAATGATTATATTGAAAAGCACCCCGCCTGAACAGTGACTATCCCTAAGGGGCATGCACCAACATGCCCAAACTTTACTAACCCAATTGTTGGTATAACTGAAAACTTCAATAAAGGGAAGAAAAATCCTACCAACGGGATACAAGAAAGTAAAAATGGGTCTGGAAGTCCAAATGCTAAGAAAAATTAGACTTGGGAGTCAGTTAGGTTGGGTGTGCAGTTGTATACCATTGCGACATAACCTAAAGACGATCTTGTAATCCAAAATGTGCATTGTGATCTAAGATATGTTTTTTAAGGTTGAACTTTTTCTTTAATCCAATTTTAGTTATTTTCGAGTGTTTTTGGTAAAAAAGTTGATTATTTTTTCTAGTCTAATTTTTTTTATAACTCTATAGATATTCAACCCAACTTGTCAAATAATCCACCAAAATCTGAAAACGGTTATTATAAATATAAAAAAAATATTTTGGCATATAAGGGTCACTTACCTTTACTTCATTGTGACCTTATCTTAGATTATTAGGTTGCCCTAAAATTGAAAATGGGCGGCCCTTAATAAATAAGCTTTTACCACACCCACAATACCATTTTAGTCACCACCAAGAGTCTCAAGGCCCGCTCAGTTGATACTTTGCTAAATAATGCTCCTAAGCCCACTATTGAAGTCGACCTCTTAGCCACTTCTAGAGAGCCATTTATAGCTTGGCACTGATAGTCAGTGACAAGGGAGGGAACTAAGACCATAAAGGGAAATTTCCCCCTCACGGATGCCTTTTACTCCTACGTGATATCTGATTCTGACGAGTATACGGCTGCAACGAGAAATGTTATAATTTTCCGAGAGAATCAAATTGTGATGAATATTACTGTTGCGGTTATTTAGGCCCATTAATAATGATGCATTTGATGACGGCAACCACAACTTGAACAAATAAAGTTTCAATAGGCCAACAACGACCGACACCAACCAATATCCTTAAATTCTTTTCTTATACTCACCACGGTATGTCACTTGGCGAGCAAATGTCCACATTTTCTTCTTCTCAACAAATTAAATTGTGAAAGAGTAGTGGAGCCATAGCAAATGGGAGACAATAAATCATGGAAATCACACTCATAAAAAAGACTTTCCTTAGTTTAAATCATTATGTCCATCAAATATGAGACCTGCTAACACTGCCCTTGTCTGCTTCACTACCCTTCTTTATTTCCATAAATGCATCACTCTCTCAAACCTCTCATGTTGCACTAAACTCTTCTCTTATCACTCTCTTTAGTTCCTCAATGGCTTCATGGAAGTATACACAACAAGGATTTGTAGATATGTGTTTGCACTTAACAAACACACCCACCATGCCATCAATTTTCTACACCTTAATAGTATTGATGGTAGTTAGTCTTTTGATGTATTTATATGCACCTTATTGGGGAGTAAGACATGTACCTGGCCCTCCAACAATTCCACTTCTTGGGCACCTTCATTTACTCTCTAAGTATGGTCCTGATGTCTTCACTGTTCTTGCCAAACAACATGGTCCTGTTTTTAGGTACTCTGCAATATACTTGTTCTTGCTTCCTAGTAATAATTCTGTCATGAGTTTTGTAACCAACGGTCTCGTGTATCAAAATGGAAAACAGGTTTCATATGGGTAGGCAGCCATTGATAATTATCGCGGACGCGGAATTATGCAGAGAAGTTGGGATCAAGAAGTTCAAGGATATAACCAACAGGAGCATTCCTTCGCCTATTTCTGGATCCTCCCTCCATAAGAAGGGCCTTTTCTTCACCAGGTATTCTTCTCTTTCTGTATTATCTTACAATCAATTATCTAGCATACGAATAAAATCGGAACAAAAATTTTTAATATTTTTTTTTAGATAATTTTTTTAAAAATGATAAAATATACGTCATTTATTCACTGGTGATGGTTGACATGCTTGTACCGTTCATTGCTCAGTGCCAATGATACAAACACATATATAGTTGCCCATTAACTAGACTTAATCCTACCTTAAGTTCATTGCCTATAAGCGGATATGGCCAAACTAGGGGAATGGGTTTAACCCACCCTGACCCATCACACTATAAACTTGTTTGACTTGTTTGACTAAAGTTGACTTTGGTGCAGAGACACAAAGTGGTCTTCTATGAGAAATACCATAATTTCAATGTACCAGCCTTCACATCTGTCAAGTCTTCTATGCAAAATGCAGTCTGTTGTAGAATCAGCAGCTCAAAATCTTCCAACATCTGAACAGGAAGACATTACGTTCTCCGACCTCTCATTAAAATTAGCTACCAACGTAATAGGCCAAGCCGCATTTGGATTTGATTTTGGCCTTACGAAAGAACCATCACTCAACGGTTCTAACAATGTTCAGAACGATGTTGAAGTCGCGGATTTCATTCAGCAACATATGTATTCTACTACAACACTTAAAATGGACCTTTCGGGATCGTCCTCAATCATACTTGGATTAATATGTCCTATTCTTAGACACCCATTTCAGCAAATACTTAAAAGATTTCCGGGAACAACAGACTGGAAAGTGGACCAAACTAATCGAAAGTTGATGAATAGACTAGATCAAATTGTTGAGAAAAGAGCCAAAGATAAAGATCGGGGATCAAAAGATTTCCTTTCACTTATATTGAATGCTAGAGAAGCAGAAAAAGGATTGAAAAATGTGTTTACTTCTGATTTTATTAGTGCACTTGCTTATGAACACTTACTTGCTGGATCTGCAACAACCTCCTTCACGATATCTGCGATTCTTTATCTTGTTGCTGCTCATCCTGAAGTCGAGGCGAAGTTAACGAGAGAAATTGATAGTTTTGGTGGACACGATTTGATGCCAACTACTCATGACCTTCAACATAAGTTTCCTTATCTTGATCAAGTAAGTGACTTACAAATTCGACCACATTATTGAAGTATTTGCACACTACTGAAAACAAGTATTTTCTATTCTATTCAAGTAATTGTGCAATATTTTTCGTATAGGTGGTGAAAGAGGCGATGAGGTTCTACACCGTATCTCCACTAGTTGCAAGAGAAGCATCAAAACAAGTAGAGATAGGAGGCTATGTACTTCCAAAGGTATGAGATTTGATATACTCTGATTGTGAACATTGGTTACCTGCTTCCTATTGTCTTCCATTGTGTAATGGTATATGCATTTGGTTTTCAATCTAGACTGTGTTGCAATAGTTTTCTTGTAAGTAGTTGTTGACATAGTGAAGTGTCTATTGATCGCAGGGTACATGGATATGGTTGGCAATTGGAGTCCTTGCCAAACACCCTAAGTATTTTGCAGAACCAAACAAGTTTCGACCTGAGAGGTTCGATCCTACTTGCGAGGAAGAGAAACAAAGACATCCATATGCCCACATCCCATTTGGAATTGGACCTCGACAATGTATTGGAATAAAATTTTCAATACAAGAGATTAAGCTGACGTTGATTCATCTTTATCGTAGATACTTATTCCAGCATTCCCCAAATATGGAAAACCCTCTGGAGTTTGAATACGGAATCGTACTCAACTTCAAGCATGGTGTCAAACTTAGAGTCATTAGAAGATCAACATGATTAATGAATGTCGCAAACTCACAACATGTAAGTCGAAATCATAAATTGTTAATGAGTGTATTTTAAATATCAGTGTAACAAAATATTCAATGAAGTCTAATATGCAAATACATGTAAGTGAATAGACCAGAATCACAAACCTCCCTCAATTTCTTGAACTTAAGTTAATACTATAGAAGTTCAATAGTAAACCCCAGTCTTATTTGAAAACTCTACTAAGCTTGACTGGCTAATGATTTAGGTGCGGTCAGAAGAGGGGCAGCCTCAAGTAGGATAGCCCCTATAAGTTATTCTTTTTTCAAGATAATTTCGATCCACACCAAAGATTCACAAAGATGAAGATTATATCACAACAGGATTAGGGTTTTGAACTTTGATTTAAGTCGGGGGAATATAGGAACAAAAACGAAACGAAGTTATTTTTGTGAGGGGGGGAATCTATTTTTATTTTTGCCTTTCCCCCTTGACAACCGAAAGTCAAAGCCTACATACCAAGGTCAATGAATGCAGCTTTCCCTGTAACAACAATGTAACAAAATGAATCAAGTTCTAATATCTAATTCAAAAGATCAAATTTGCAGACCAACGATTGGCGAAAAGAATGAACAATCTCATCATCTGGAACAATCCAACACCAAGAAATTTCATTCAAAAAATATCACAAAATAAAAACTTGAAACAGTGCTACATTTTCCCACTAATATCACTTATATTACAAAAAAAAAAAAAAAAAAAAAAAAAAAAAAAAAAGGAAAGAACATTGGCCGCAAAGCTTCATCAGACTCCTTCAGGTTCCATAATTTAGATGCACAACCCTTTCTTAAAACCCAAAGTAGTTCTTCAATCTTACAAGACAACAAGATGTTGAACTCAAAAAACACACATAAATATAATAAAAGGTTTCTCAATTATAGTAGCAGTTCTCCTTCTCCCTTCCCCTTACTGATCTATTGTCCAATCTCGTTGGTTGTTTAAGTGGCTTTGAGAAATAAATTGAAGGATCCGAACCTGCATTACTTCTTGTATCACCATTTGAAAATGTTCCTGACCTGTTATTAAACTGAACTTCATCCAATGACTGCTTCTGACTTCTTGCATCCCCATTAGAGAATGTGCCCGACCTGTTATTAAACTGAATTTCATCCAGTGACTGCTTCTGACTTCTGGTGGAAGAATAATTTATAGGTCTTTGCTTGGCTTTGATGGATTTAGTAAGGCTCATGTAATTAGGTCTACTCCTACTCTCTTCTGCTCTATCCGACGTCAACTGAGTGTTGCCAGACACCTGAGTTGAGGAAGCATAAAGAGATGAAGAAGATTCTGAACTATCTTCGTATATATCAGAACTTGGCCCTGAAGGTGAACGACCCATAAAAGGAGGCTTCGCAGAAATTCTAGTGGTCATGTTGTTCTTCCTAACTCTAACAAGACTGGGCTCAGAAGATTTTGATCTGGTGCAACTACCTGTATAAGTTTCACTTTTTTTCAAAGGTTCACTTCTTTTCAAGGGTGTCGTCTCTGAGGGGTCGGCATTGCTTTCTTCCATTAACCTGTTTTCCCATGGTTTGGCTGCCATCCAACGTTCTAACCAGCTCCATCCCCAATTACTCTTATCTTGTTCATAATTCTTCAGAGATGCTAGAGATCCATTTGGTTTTGAGTTTGAGTAAGGAGTTGATCGCCATTGCTGAAACCAAGAAAGATGTGTGGGTATCACAAAACCAAATCAGACGAAGGAACAAGAGATTCAATCAAGTAATCAGAGTCTTTTGAAAATACCTGTTGTGAAAGTGCATATGCAATTGCTCTCTCCCTCTTAAGAGCTCCTTCTTGCCTCAATTGTAACTTTGTTCGAATTTCATCTAGTGTGCCTTGACTATCACACCATCCTGCCTAGAGAAACAAAAAGGTAGCATTTTCAACTAATTTGTAATCCCTTTACTTTTAAATGCTACATACCCATTATAACCTTATATCTCTAGAAATGAAATCTATACCTCGGCTTGTTTTAGGATATCAGATTTGCTACGGTGCTCATTCAATATTTGTTGCACAGCCTGCCCTTCCATAGACATCCGAACACGCCTGGCCCTAACCCTAGCTTGGACACGAACAAGAGCTTGCATGCACCTCAATGTAACAGCAGCTTGCTTCCTTACTTGCCTGCCACGAACAAGGGCCTGAAGCCTCACAATCCCTTTCAAAGCTCTCAATGCTCGCCTTGACTATATGCACAGAAATCACCAATTAACGAAAGTTAACCCCAAATTAAATAAACTGATAGCAAAGGACTCCAAAGACAGCAAGCAAAAAGACAAATGAACAAGTGAAAAATATATTGATTTTTGTGATACTAATGCAATTGATAGAGAGAAATCAATAAAACAGCCCTATGATAACTAAGACCTTGCTAACATGGAGACTTAAAATTCGCTGAATCCATTCTGAATTCATTGTGCCAAAGCACATTAACAGGTTCACAGGTGGCTAATAGAAGATAGAACTCTGCGTCATATAATCTCATAAGCATTTCTCGATGACTAATAGAACAAAGAAATTAGAGACAGGAAATTTACAACCTTGCTATTTGCAGCCTATTCATCACCCAAAAGCAAACTATGGTAGCTTTCTAAATGGGTATGCATCATTTGCAGGGCATACTAGCTACAACTTTTTTTGCTACATCTCAAATAATAGATTAATATTTAAGCAAATAGGATGTCTGGAGTCTGGACCCAAAGGCACTACAAGTTGAAAACATGCTAAAACTGACCTTTAAGCACCCATCACTATAAGATACTTCCATGTTTAGAATCTTTATAACTACACTATGAATAAAAATTACAAGCTCATGGACTAAAGAACTCTACTTGCATCAATCAAATTACAGTCTCATGAACAAAACTAGACCAACACACAAAATTAGACCTACTCAGCATGAACAAAGGAACTCCAGTTTTGATTTGAACCACACACACAAAACTAGACGTACTCAGCATTTATCATATTGAATATATTGGTGAAGCTTTCACAGCTGTTGTGGTGCAGGTTAACAGATTCACCACTACATGTTAACCTACACTGCAGCACAGTTGTGTTAGCTTCACCAACAGAATACAACCCAAATCATGACCCTCCATCAAAAGCAGTCAAGAAGAAGTTTCAGCCAAATGCACATCAAACTCCTGGAGAAAAAAAGTCTTTCTGGCAAATCAACAAAACAGTAACCTACAAAGAAAGTGAGTGAGTTGGTAATTCAATCAAACAACTCATGCACAATACATACAAAAACACCCCTCTGAAGACATCACAAAAGTGATCCACAATTATCAGATCAATCAATCACAAACCCAGGAATCTACAGCAAAAAGAGTGAAAGAGAGGAAGAAGCCCCATTTACCAAAAAAGCACGAAAAGCAGTTTGAATCCTTATAGCAGCCCATTCTTGTCTAACAATTCTAAAATCTTTAGGTTGAGCTCTAACTACTTTAGCAACTGCAGCGTTAAACCCATTCTTGTGATGATGATGATCACCAGTAAGGGATGAAGAATCGTCAGATCCTATTTCAGATGCTGCTCTTCTTCCATTTTTAAATCCTTTCCATCCTGATCCAAGTTCACCACTTGAACTTCTAAATAACTTCCATTTCTTACCTTTAATACTCCCCCCTTTCTCCTGCACATCAAATCGAACAAAAAAAACTCAAAAAACCAATCAAATCAAATCAAACAAAACCCAGACTACAAAAAAGTTTTAGACCCAAACCTGTTCATCTTTTTCTTGTTTTTTAACACTTATGAGTGATTTTAACCATTTTCCTGAAGCACCCATTACTAAAAATGACACAAAATCTATTAGATTAAACAACACAAAACACTTCAAAAATCTCTGCTTCTTTGAAGAAATTTCAGCTCATAGAAACATTAAACCATGTCTAAAGAGAGAGATAGAGAGGGAGGGAGAGGAAAAGAGGGTTCTTTTGCTTGGTTTCTGGAATTACGGGTCTGGTTTTTTCTGATTTCTAGAGAGAGAGATAGAGAACAGAGCCGTTCGATATTTTTGAAATTCAAAAAATACCAGAAGAAAACAACGGGATTCAAATTTAAGCCCCCGCTTGGATTCTGGAAGATTGCGCTATATTTTACCCTTTGTTTGCACAAGTAATTACACTATTGCCACCGGTTGCCCTCCTGAGTAAAAAGACTGGATACTTTATGTTCATCAAAAGTTACAAAAGTAACGACAGTAAAATCTTGGATGGAGATATATCCACCACCCCCGTTGATGCTTCTGCAAAACACCAAAGTGTGTGATGACATAATTTTGCACTATGTGCCTCCTCCCTGTAGGGTCTCTGTCTAAGAATTCAAATTGGATTTTGTACTTTGATCATAAATTTTGAAAAACAATCCAGAGGTCATTGGAAAGTAAATTTGAATGTGGTGCAGTAGATAATAAGTAAGTTAGGGAAGTTTCAAAATGACCGGAAATTGGTAGGAGACATACTCCGGCAGCCGACGGGTGCTTAGAAATTCAGAGTGCACATTTTAATCTATGGCTAATCTAGTTTTTGATGGATGGAGTTTAGAAAAACGAAAAACCACCTACTAAGTAGATGCTTGAATGGTCTCAAAGAGGAGGAAAAAAAAAAGTCTATAGGTGTATGGCACTCCGACAAGAATCACAATGGAAAGATTTTTATTATAGCCTGCAAAATGAAACTAGGGTCGTCTTAGCCTTTTTTTTTCTATAAAGTAGCCGAGAAAAATAGTACCCCACTGAAGATCAGCGGCCTAGTGGGGTAGATTTTTATGTGCCGGTCTTAAAGTGAGCTTGACTATATTGGGAAGGTGCCACGACAGGCAAATTTCGCATAACTTGTTCCATCCTAAGTTATTAATTCGCCGTACTGTTCGTGAATTATTTACAAATAATACGGTAACATCCAGATTTGTATCTTTTTCCAGTTAATTTCAAAGCCGGGATCATATTCGCGTTTTTTATGACTTGATTCTTGGTTCTTGTATTCTTTGTTGGGAATACTAAGTATTTATCAGGTTTTGATACACTTCCAAACCAATTAGAATAATTGGGTTAAAATGATTGATTTCAGAATCGTTAAATTATATTCCTTCCGTTGTAGGAAAAAAGATATTATCACATTTTTATTTTAATCTATTTTTATATTAAAATAAAAGAATGATAGTAAAATTTTTTTAAAAACAGAGATAATATATAATATGTACTTGGATGATTCAACGGAGTGATCGGTTTAAAATTGAAATCAGTTCAAATTTCATTCAAAGTAAATGAGCTCATCTACAATGTAACTAAGGTTAAAGTAATTCTCGGTTTGAAAAACTGATAAAGACCAACGGCATATACTGTATACTCCCAGAATGCCAGAACCATAACTAAGGGCATAGACTAGGCCTATCTGGTCCAAAAAAAGTGATGATAGGGCATTTATGTATTTTCATTCAAAAGTCAGAGTTTCTGTTTGGTAAAAACAAACTAAATAGTAAATACACAACGTTGAAGTCGAGGTTGACAAAAGAGAACGTTTTTAGCAATAAAATAGGGAAAAGGTTTCGCTTGGTTCAATTTCTTTATGACACAACTTTTGAGAAATTACAGTATTATTGTAAGGTAAAAATGAGAATCCAATGAAAGGCATGCGTATTATAAATCATTTTCTTTTCTGATTTTTTGGTGCTTTTGATTTTATGTGAAATTAAACGATTGTGTTTTTTTAGTTTGAATTTGTAAATAAAATAATTCTCTGTTTTCAGAAAAACAGAAAAAGTAAAGGTTTAGAATTCTGTTTTCACCCATGTGGTATGCGGCAGGTTAAAAAAATGGAAATGTGAACTACGGTTAACCGGAGTGTTTTTGCACGACCTGGAAAACCCCGGGAGAAATTTCGTGAAGATTATTTTGACCAGGTCACATAGGATTGACATGGAAGCTAAAAAATGGTTGGATCTAGCCACAAGATTTCTCGAGATCAATCAAAAATTATACAACACCGTTAGAATTAATTTAAAAATCGACTGTTGTAGCTTTTTGTTGCTTTAATGTACAATTTAGATGTAAGAGAAACTCCAGTAGGATAGACAAACTAGCAGAAAATATCAATTATATGTCCACAGTGGGATAGACAAACTAACAAAATAGATTGACGAAACCTTAAATATAAGGGTTTGTCATACCCGTTTCAGGTTGAGCCAATCAACTAAACTTGAGCCGTTCGGTCTAGCCTGGGACGAGACTCGACTCAAGTTGAGACTCTCGGCCTAGGTTGAGCCACCAACAATTATATCATCCAACGACTCTTATTTCACTCCATATAAATTCAATCAAGTTCAACTCCAAAATCACACCTTCTACATCCAAAAATTCTTATATTTTCACTTCAATCTTAATTTATCCATCTCAAACTCTTGATCTCAACTTCTGTAGAAAAAAGTTCTAAAAAAAATGGCCAGCTCACCAGAAACACAAAAACTTCAACAGAAAATGGTTCAACGAGAAAACCTCGTGGTGTAAACTTTACTCTGGATGAAGATAAAGTTATTTGGAGAGCTTATGTAATAATTACGCTTGATCCTATCAATGGTGTTCAATAAGCCCATTCAACGCTTTGGGAAAATATCCATAAATAATTTTGTCAGGAAACTGGAAATCCAAATAAACGTGAGGATTCCGGGTTGTCAGGTCGTTTTTATGCAATAAGCAAAGACATGAATAGTTGGGTAGATTTGATTATGCAAATGATTCGCCGGAAAGGAAGGAGTAATACTAAAGTGTGGTAAGTTGCATTTCAATTTGTTTAATCGATTTTTAAAACTTTTACCAAGTTGTTGGATTAACTAATTTATAAATTCTCAAACGCGAAGCATGTTTCCACATCCTCAAAAAACTGAACCGATATAACTAGAAATTGTTGAACGTATATCAAGTATCAAAGCAATCCCCTTACAAGACGCCAAATGTTTATCGAGGGTCTCTTTATTCTTCACCAGAAACAAACTTAACCCCTCAACTCAATATGGGCGATCCCAGCATGGTAATTCTAATTTTAATGTTAATGGAAATACAAAAAGATATGATGGACCAGACAACAAAATAACAAAAAGGAACATAAAGGTGGCTCAAGAAGCCGAACAATCATCAACTTCAGAAATCAACTTTCAATAAATTTTTGGAAAACAAGAAAATTCTGATAATGTTACAATAGTAGAGCGTCAGAAATTGGTTACATAAATGAAGAAAGCTCGTAGGATGCTTGAAAAGAATATTTTTAATGCACACATGAGAGGAATCATGGGAATTAACACGACAAAGATAAATCGGGCACAAGTAAAATTCTGGAAAGAGGATTTTGATCAAATTCAAACATAGAAGGCACAACAACGTCCAATCTCAGTTGAAGTTGATTCTGATAAGGAGGATGACATCTTAGATAAGGGTGGCAATAATTTCATTATACTAGTTTAGTTATTAGTTTTAAATTTTGGATGTAATAGCTAGTGTGATTTCGATGTAATCCTTTGTTTTAAATTCAAAGTAATCCTTAGTTTTAATTTCATTTCCGGTGTTGGTTTTTTACCAATTTGATCCTTAATTTCAATTTCAATATTTGCTTAAAGTCAAGTAACACAAATCGAATTACATTAAAAAAATGATTGAAATAATAACGTAAAAGTTAAAAAAAAATCAAATAAATCCTTTTAGGGTTTCTTCTTCCAAAATCATCCCACAAGTGTGCAGTGAGATCCTTCCTTAGCCTTGAATGTAATCTTCTGTTTTGAATTTTTCATTCTACCATTTTATACTCTCATATGGGCACACTGTCAAGGGGTTGGAATTCTTTCCTCAAATCTTTATCTGGATAACTTGTCAAACTGGGATCCTATCGGGACTCCTCAAGTACCATATTATGAAAAATGATACAGATGAGCATAACCCTATTTATTTCTATTGGTTTAAACAAATGATATGGTACACAAATTATATGGAACTTCCTCTTTAAAGCTCTAAATACTCGTTTGACATCCTTCCTACACACCATCTTCTTCTTATTGATATGTTGTCTAGCAGGAAGGTCCTCGACTTGGGGTATCTGACCGCAAGCTTGAACTAAAGTTGACCATTGTGGATAAATTCCACCCGCCAGAAAATACCCCATGTTATAGTTATTACCATTGATGGTGAGATTTGTAGCCGGAGCATTTCCATACTTCGGTTTTTCAAACAAAGGAAATTTATGAAAAATATTGATGTCGTCATTTGAACCCAGGAGGCCAAAAAAAGCATGCCATATCCAACAATCATAAGAGGCCGCCATTTCCAGATAAATAATTGCTTTTGTGTAGTGACTCTTATACCATGTCATACCCAATACATGCAATCAAGGCTACTTAGCATTCCGGGAAAGCCTCTCTTGTCGTTTTCAACTAGTGGTCGGTCGACATCATCTTGTGTTGGTTGTCGTAAAATTCGTGGATCAAAATGGTCAACACAGTTTCGCAAGACATTAAGACATTTTGATATGTTGTTGATTTTTCCATAAGAATGTACTCATCACAT
>JAJJMC010014390.1:533646-653191 GCA_023531435.1 Papaver californicum | reverse complement strand
GCATCCGTAGACACACCATAACCTAGAATTCATAAGGCTGCAGTGATCTTTTGTTCAATATTATTCCCTTGTATGTTTAGTGCATCAAATTGATAGACGAATTTAGGATTTACCCGACAAGACTCTCCAGTAACCCGCACGACCAAGTGTTATGGCATGTGAAAGCGACGCTGATAATCTTCATCAGAGTACACACTCCTATTAATAAAATAACCACGCATCATTTTTTGATGTCCTTCCTCTCGATATCTCCACGTCCATCTTCTTCTCAATACGGCTCTTGGTTCTGGAGCTCGCGGTATTTGCCTTGCATGTAATTGTATCATAGTGTTGGTTGTACTTTTTTCATCATCTGTATCTTCATTAATTTAAACCAATTGTTGCATAATCCCTTGAGCTTGTTGGAACCATACTTCCGCTAACATGTGTGTTTCTTCATTTTCCAAATTAAGATCCATACAATGAATGAAACGACTGAATATTGTGTGTTGAAGAATTTGGAAGATTTTTTTATAAAGAAATAAAATTGATAGAAATTGATTGTGTTTAAAATTGAAGAATGGAAGATGATTTATATTGGTAAAAGAAAATATAGGCGTTGGGTTGAAATTCTAATGTAGCCGTTATCGTACCAAGTTGAAATGGTCGTCCTAACTTGGTATGATCGGTTCAATATGAGCCGATATACCATTTCCCCACTGCTAGAAAATGGATTTACCCATCCACCTGACATAGAAAATGAGCAGATTTTCAAATCCCCACCGGAGTTGCTTTAAACGAAATGAGTTTGGTGTACTCACACCTGAACGATAGGACAAACACTCATATCTAAATCATTGTGAATTATATTTTACTCATACGGTAATGCCGAGTCCATAAGATGCAAATGAAACGATGAGTTGGGTTTAATATTAACCTTATTGAAAAAAAGAAACACCTTCGCTCAGATATTTAATGCAGAGTCCATAAAACACAAAAAACTTGTGAGTCACATAAAATATATGCGTGGTTGGGGTTGTTTATTAACCAGCCATTTGTGAATCCATATTAACTAAACAGAAGGTTTCGGTGAGTCACGACAAACTAGGGTATATTCATGCTTCAAGAAAAAAACTAGGGTATATATATGTTCTTTTTCCATCCAAAATTTTGTGATAAGTTTCAATTCCTTCTTAATTTTATTGGTTAATAATTCAATAATTGCACCAAGATCAGTACCTCTGATTCAAAATTTATCTAGTGACCTAAAATCTGCATTAAATCAATAAATTACATCTAGATCCAAAAGTTTGCGTTGCGTTTTAAACATATCATTGATGACTGATTCTCTGTAAGTTAAGATTTAACACATGAACATAGTTATTCAAAATATTCAGTGTTATTCTAAATATAGAGGCGTAAAGTGTGACATACCAACACATATATTGTACAAAATAACATCTAAAAATGTGAACATAATAAGGCACAACACAGGACTCGGCATAGCACGGTGTAACACGATAGTTTCATGTGATATGTTATGCAAGGCTAATCGTCACATAAGATCAACATATTATGCATCCCATATAAATATGCACCACAACATAGCACGCGATACAACACACCATGTTAAAAACTACGACACATCACATATAAAGCAGTGACTACACAATATATTTTGTCATATTTTGAGAAAAATACCATTATTTTAACTTGTTTATATTTATTTTTATTACACTAACCAATTTCATTGACGGTATATATAATATCCAAAATTTATTAATTTATAGATGAATTTTAAAATTTTAAAATTGATTATGTAAGTGAGTCATTTCTAACCTGAATTTAATGGTAAAATATATAATTATTTATTTATTATTATGTAAAATTAAACGTACACTTATTTTTAAATAATATAACATAAAAAATTTTGCATTAGATAATATTATATGCAAAATATTGATTTATTTTGCTAAATTTCTAATAATTATCTCGAAAATTTATTAAACTACTCGGTATAAAAATATTTAGAAAATATTTATAATATAAAACATAAATTGAGAGTGTTAGCGCGGTACATCATGTTTATTCAGGTGTTGCATCCTACAAGTTTTTAAAAAGAAAAGCACATCACAACATGCACACAAATTCTTTAACAAAACAAATCACAACACGACATGCACTATGTATTTCATGTTTTCGAAATTGCTTTATACCTTTTTAAATCAACAATTGAACCCCAAAACACTTTTTGTGACACCCCGTAATTTTCATATGACGTATATCTTGGAATGTGTCATTTAGTATAATGATGCACCATCTTAAATCTATGATGCACATTTGTTCCAAGCGATGCATTTTGTCCCGAAGTTCACCATTAAGCAACGACATTTACCTTATAATGTTTCAATGAGAAAATAATGCACCATCTCGAACTTACGATGCATATTTGGTAAAAGTATAGTATCGTATGCTAATGCATCAGTATGTTTGTCCCTTACCAAAAGATGCGATATGGGTTTATCGCTTAACCGTGGAAGCATTATCATAATAATGCATCACAATTCTTGTCCCTTACAAAGTAGCACTACACTGTGATATGTTGCTTTCTGATGATGCATCATATATGCATTATGTCGCACAAAGGAGTTGTGAGTCCATTTATGACAAACATATCCCTTATTTCTATACGTAGAAATGTGAATAAGACCTATATAGGGAGGGGTGTTGGTTGAAGATGTATTAAGCAGGGATACATCATTGTCCCAATGCTGCTTATACGAGTATGTATTATGGGCATCACACATCGGGCATTCTTGCTCGGTTGCTCCTCATTACTAATTAAAGCTTCAAATTTTACTACTTCCCTACTAATATGGTTAAAAGGACTCAACAATCATTGAGCATCACGCATTCTCGAGTTCCCGGTTTCTTCTGTGAACATTGCAAAAATATTCTGCCAAAAGCTTAGATTCACGACAAGCTGCTTCTGGTGTAAGTTCAAATGAAAAATTCGTTTTTCTTTTATAGGCAGAGATGGGGAGTGAAATCAGTTCAGTAATTAAGGCAAATAAATTTTCTAATAAATCAAAAATTTATGTGTGAATTATTTTTCATTATGATAAAATTTATACTCGCCGGGTCAGACGCCCTCCATATTAAAAACAAAATTTAATTTAGTTTTAAAATTCTTTAAGGAAATAATTTAAAATATTTTGTCCAAAAAGATAAGTCTTGGTCGACCCACACCCGAACCCGACCCGACTGACCGCCCGGACGGCGACGACGGCGTGCGTGCTTCGGTGCGAAGCACCGCACGTGTGGGACTAAAGGTTCATTCACAAATAGTGAAAATGAGCTAGTTTTCCTTAGTGACCCCTTGGTCCTAAGTCCAGTTTTATCCAAGACCAAAAACAAAACATTAATAGCTTAAGCCCATTTTCTATAACAATCCCCCACATGAATGAAAATCAGAAATCAGAAAGCGAAAAATACCACTATAGGAAATAGGTGTCCATAAGGTCTTGAACCTTTGCTTAGTGAGAAATTACCGGAACTACTTGATGGACAGTGAACGCGATGTCTTGAACTGCCATCGTTTGGTGTAGTTCATCAATAACTTCCACGCGTGATATCACTCTAGGTACTGTCAAGTTCGTGACGTTGTATCCATTTGTCCCTGGACGTATACCGTTTCTCAGAATGCTCTAGAGAATCAACTCAATTATCATAGGAAGCGGCCCACTTCAAATTCAGATAGGTGAGTTCCATCAAGAGTGTTTACTGCTACACCCCACTTCAATCTTAAATTGAAACTATAAAACTCATTAAGACTTAATAAAACGCCATCATTCACATGCAGTCACACTATCACGTCTACACCATAGGGAAGGGACAGAGAATAAAATTCTCTGATAGTGTTTCCTTTAAACCACCACAAATTAGTTGTCTCATTCAAAACCTTGATCTTTGGATCTCCAGTCAGCAAGGTTGAGTATCCTTCATGGCAAGTTTATTTAATGAGATTAAGCCCCATCCCCCTCGATGCATTACTAACTATCTCCTTGGACAAACCTTTCGTCAAAGGGTCCGTGATATTCTCCTTAGACCTCACAAAGTCAACAGAAATAACGCCAGTTGAGATTAGTTGTTTCAGGGAGTTATGTCTTCTAAGAATGTGTATAGACTTCCCATTATAGTTGTTTTTTTTAGCATTAGCTATTGCAACTTGACTATCACAATGTATAGATATAGCTGGCACAGGCCTATGCCAAAGAGGAATGTCTTCTAAAAAGCATCTTATCCAAGCGGCTTCTTCTCCTGCTTTATCTAACGCAATAAACTCCGACTCTATAGTGGATCGAGCTATACATGTCTGTTTGGAACTCTTCCAAGATACAGACCCACATGCTAGAGTGAAAACATATCCACTCGTACACTTAGACTCCTCTGAGTCTGATATCCATTTTGTATCCCAAAATCCTTCAAGGACTGCAGGGTATCTCTCATAATTTAAATAAAAGTTCAAAGTGTACTTCAAGTAACTTAGCACTCTAATAAGTGCATCCCAATGCTCCTGCCCCGGATTACAGGTATACCTACTTAACCTACTCACAACATAAGCAATGTCCGGTCTCGTACAATTCATCAAATACATCATACTTCTTATAACACGTGAGTATTCAAATTGTGAAACTCCATTACCCTTATTATTTTTGAGTCTATAATAAGGATCATACGGAGTACAGTTTACAATCAAACTGATTATATTTTTTTAGCACAGATTCAACATAATGAGATTGACTAAGACTATATCCATAAAAATTTCTTTTAATCTTCATCCCTAAGATCACATCAGCGGGGCCTAAGTCTTTCATGTCAAATTTCTCATTTAGCATGTTCTTTGTAGAATTAATTACATCCATGTTTGTACCAAGTATAAGCATATCATCAACATACAAGCATACAATCACACATGCATCATTCACAAGTTTAGTATAAACACACTTGTCAGATTCATTGATTTTAAAACCAATAGAAATCATTACATGATCAAATTTTTCATGCCACTGTTTAGGTGCTTGTTTCAAACCATACAAAGATTTTTTCAGTTTACAAACTTTGTTTTCACAACCTTTCACTACAAATCCCTCAGGTTGGTCCATGTACATTTCTTCATCTAATTCACCATTTTGAAAAGCTGTCTTTGCATCCATTTGATATATCTCTAAGTTATGAATGGCATCAATAGCAATTAACATCCTAATGGAAGTAATTCTCGTAACAGGTGAATAAGTATCAAAGGAATCTACACCTTCTTTCTGTTTATATCCTTTAGCTACTAATCTAGCTTTGTATTTTTCCACAGTTCTATCTACTTTACGTTTCCTTTTGAAGATCCATTTACAACCTATGGGTTTACACCCTATAGGTAAATCTACAATCTCCTACGTACCATTCTGTATAATGGAATCCATTTCACTAATGGCATATTCTTTCCACCATGGAGCTTCATAAGAAGTCATGGCTTCTCTATAAGTCTGTGGATCAGTCTCAGCTAAGCATGTTATGAAGTCTGTCCCAAAATATTTTTCAGTTCTACTTCATCTTCTTCTAAAGGTAATGTCTGACTGGTCGAAGGGACATCTAAGGGATTAACACATATCATGCGAGAATCTGATTTCAATGGAAAAACATTTTCAAAAAACACAGCATCCCTAGATTCCATAATAGTATTCACACCAATTTCATATATTTCAGAACTTACAACCATAAATCTATATGCAGTAGTATGTTCAGGATACCCTATGAAGACACAGTCAACAGTTTTTGGTCTTATCTTGTTTCTCTTAGGTGGAGGAATGGAAACCTTTGCCAAACACCCCCACACTTTAAAGTATGCATAAGAAGGTTGTTTACCTTTCCATAACTCATATGGAGTTTTGTCTGATCCTTTAAAGGGTACTCTGTTCAAGACATAGCAAGATGAGAAGACGGCCCCCCCTACAAGTTTGCAGGTAATCCTTAACTAATTAACATGACATTCATCATCTCCTTAAGGGTTCGGTTCTTCCGTTCAGCCACACCATTAGATTGTGGTGAATAAGGAGGGGTTACTTCGTGTATAATGTCGTGTTCTATGCGAAAATCTCCTATAGGAATTACATACTCACCACCACGGTCAGACCTAACAGTTTTAATGGTAGCACTCATTTGGTTTTCAACTTCTAGTTTATACATCTTAAAGGCTTCTAAGGCATCATCCTTACCTTTAAGCAAATATATGTGACAGTATCTCGTAGAATCATCTATAAAAGTGACAAACCATTTCTTACCACCTCTAGTTTGAACTGATTTGATGTCAACTAGGTCTGAATGAATTAATTCTAAGGGATTAGAATTTCTCTGAATATTTTTTCTAAAAGGTTTTTTAACATATTTTGATTCTACACATACTTCACATTTATGTTCATTATCCAAAATAAATTTGGATATGCAGCCTATGCTAGCCAGTTTATGCATTGACTTATAGTTTACATGTCCAAGTCTACCGTGCCAAACATTTAATGAAACACAAACATAAGCAGAAGAATCAATTTTATTCATTTCATCAGAGGTTATATTAAGTTTATAGAGACCCTCAGTCTTGTAACCCTTACCTACATAATCCTTACCCTTAGTGACAACAACTTTCCCAGATTCAAAAACAAGTTTAAAACCCTTATCATCTAAAACACCACAAGAAATAAGACTTTTGCAGATGTATGGTACATGAAGAACTTTATTTAATGTGAGAGTCTTGCCAGAAGTGAGCTTTAGCCTAACTTTGGCTTTTCCTGCAACCTGTGTTGCAGATGAGTTACCCATGTAGAGTTTCTCCCCTTCCCCTACCTTCTGATAGGAGGTGAACATATCTCTGTTTCCACAGACATGCTTGGTAGCACCAGAGTCAACCCACTAGTCTCTCACATTGGTTACCTAATTAACTTCAGACACCGTACCAGAAAACTCGGTCTTGTTGTTTATAACCAAATTAGCATTGTTTTTCTTATTATTAAAGTCCTTACGTTTTCTACAGTGTATTGCCATATGGCCAGGAGTTCCACAAACATAACAAGCACCTTTAATTTTACCAATGCCATACTTGGGTTTCTGAAATATACCTTTCTTGTAAGGACTGGGCTTAGGGTTGCGTTTGCTGCGCTCGCCCTTTTCAGTATTGGAAGACTTGTGTTCAATTACATGAGCCTTGTTGGACATGTCCCTTGCAGAAGATACGTTCTTTTCTTTGGAGCACAGTAATTCTTCCACTTGAATCTTCTTACCCAAATCAACCATACTTACTTCACTAGTTTCATGTCTCAATCTACGTTTGTATTCGGACCAGGAAGACGGTAATTTCTCAATCCCAGCAGACACTTGAAAATTTTCATCTATTCATCATGCCTTCAGCAAGAATTTCATTGATAATACGCTGAAGTTCAAGGAATTGATCAACCACAGATTTTTCATTCGACATTTGATATTCCAAGAACCTAGCTACAAAGAATTTCTTACTTCCAACAGTTTCAACTTGGTATTTTTCCTCTAAAGCAGCCCATAAATCAAAAGCAGAAAAGTTGTCTTTTGCATTATAAAAATCATACAGTGCATCTTCTAAACAATTCAGAATGTGATTTTTAGTCATATAATTCTTCCTAACCCAACTTTCCAACTCTCTTTCATTTCCAGCATCATTCAAACCCTCATCAAAAGATTTCAGGATAAGTTCATCTAACATATGAAAACTCAGAAAAAACAGCATATTTGATTGCCATCTTTTGAAATCCTTCCCATCGAATTTTTCTGGTCTGTCAACATCATTTTTACCCATTGTTAAAGAAGAAGTATATTGTGTTAAGATTGTTGGATCTGCAACAATAAAAATACAAAACTGAAGAAGATGTTAACGTTAATGAAATCTCTGAATTGATATACACACAATGGACAGAGCCACCTGCTCAGCAAATTGTGCTTAACACAATAGTCTGCGGGTACTCCTCAAGAATGAGAGATGCTATACCCCCACAATGGAGATGTGTCCAGGATAGAACTGCCCGTTATGACTTGTATACGCACAATACGAATCAACCTCAAATGAACTTAACAGCAAGATAGTTACGGAAGGGAAGTAAACAAGCAGTGCGCAAAACAAAGCAGGAAGAGGGGAAAAGAAGGTAGGATAATAGCTGTGAATTGAATTTTGAACGGTAAGAAAATGGGAAAAACGCGCCGGGTCAGACGCCCCCCACAGTAAAAAAATTAGTTTTAAAATTCTTTAAGAAAATAATTTAAAATATTTTGTCCAAAAAGATAAGTCTTTGTCGACCCACACTGGAGCCCGACCGGACGGCGGCGTGCTTCGGTGCGAAGCACCGCGCGTGTATGAAATGTATGGTTGCACCAACTAACCCATAACCTTAGTCCTCTCCTATACACAAAAGAGTCTAAACACCTAAGGGGCTCCCTTAGATGCAAATTTCTAAGTAATATGGAAAGATAACATCTTTAGTTTCTCCAATGTGGGACTAAGGATTCATTCACAAATAGTAAAAATGAGCTAGTTTTCCTTAGTGACCCCTTGGTCCTAAGCTTATTTTATCCAAGACCAAGAACAAAACATTAATAGCTTAAGTCCATTTTCTTTAACATTAGTTTTACGAGAAAATTATAGGGTTAAACAAATAGCGGAATCCAATAGATAATAGGAATCGGCTTAGGAAACGGTGGATAGTTTGAGCGGCTGCCTTGGCACATTTGCACCATAAGAATCAGATGTACTGGTCATTATCAACTAATTAAAATTATCAAAATTCATCCAAACAAAGTATAACTATAACGTATATGATGATGAATTACTTACAGATTTTGCAATACAAATTTCTTTATAGTTTTCCAAAACTGTGTTTTAAGTCTTTTCTAGATCAACCTCAACAATTGCCACAACATCGGCATCCCCGAAATCGACCGAAAAAAAAAAGATCACAAATTTATTCAAATATCAAAACAACTTAAAATTAAGAGACAATTTGAAATGATTCGAATTACCAGGTCCAGGCATGCTAACAACAGAAGGTGGAGTAGGTTTAAAAATAGAATTCGAACCAAGAGGTACAAAAAAATGATCAAGAGTCCATTCAAGAGTACTTTGGTCGCTGTCGTCGATTCCGACTAAGATTACTGATTTTTCTGCTCTTGACAATGCCATTGATCAAATCTCACATTCAATAAAATTAGTAATAGAACAGGGTTTTATGCTGTGGGGTGTATGCTTGATCATACATTAATATTGGCAAATTGAAATGCTGCTTTCTTTTGGTTGGGTCCTTTCTACTACAATTGGAATTCCGGACTAAAACTTTATACAAACCTATGGAATTTGTCAATTTAGCAGAGTAGACCATTTCCCTTTAGAGTTGAGTTTTTATTTTTCTCTAATCTGTTTGCTTTTTATTTATGATGAATTTTAAAGTTTGAGCATCGCAAATTTTAAAAACGAATCAACGAAAGGTAAAACATACCACTAATCTCAATTTAATATTATTCTTTTTAATTTTTTAGTTAGCTATAGAGCTATCGTCTTTTTTTTCTTTTTCTTCTGCAGCATGTCTTTCTATGTTGTATGAATGTTGTTGTGTTTTCATAGAAGAACACTAGGGTATTACTTGTTAAATATTAACATCATCATGCGTGATAGATAAAAGATAAAAACAAGTGTCAAAAGATATATGAATATTAAAAAAAAAAGAAAAAAAAGAAAGAAAAGTGATAGCAATGCCAGATACTGCCAATTATATATAATTGTAACGTCAGGCATTATAATAAAAGTTATAAATAAATAAAATATAATAATATATAAAAAATATTTTAAAATTTTAAATAAAAGAAATATTTTAATAAGAATTTTTTTAAAAATAATAATAATAAATTAAAAACAAAAATAAATTGAAATTAAAATAAGAAGAAATAAATAATGATAATAAAAGAAATTAAAACCAAAAACAATAAGAAAAAGAACTAAAATAAAATATATTTAATTATAAAATAACAAAAACTAAAATGACCAATATCTATGTAAGAAAACAACAACAATAATAATAATAATAATACATAAAAAATAGGGTTAATTGATGTTTAGTACTCAGGTTTTGATCAACTTTAGTCTTTGGTCTAACATTTGTCCAATGTTAGGGCTTGGTACCTGGACTTAACGTTGACCCATGTTGACTAGATTTTAATTAATTTTATAAAATAAATTATATGAGTTTACAAATATATCTATGATTTGGGTGTAGCATCTAATGGCTATGATGTAACATAAAACTTTCGGTAATGATTCAATCTTCTCTGCATCTTCTCTTAACACGTTACATCATCTTCTCTTCTCTTCAGGCCATTATATCACTCCTTCCTTGCATAATCCTGACATTCATATAACCAACAAACTAAATCATTAACAACAGTTCAAGCCTCCACCAGCTGCAATATAAACCCATTTTCCAATTACTCATCAAATCTTAATCGAACCAAGTAACACACTCATTCTTAGTTTCTATTGAACGGCAGTAACAAACATTCCTAGTCTTGAATCACATAAACCAGGAACCAATTACTCAAATCCAACACCCATAGAACCTACCTTCTCTACTGATTTTGTCCATAAAACTCATCTCAGTTCATCACAGATCCACCATTTCAAAATCAACATAAACCCATTTCAGAAATTATCTTCAATTATTCAATTTCAAATCAGTTCAAAACCCTGTTCATCTTCTCCCTGTTATGAACTCATCTTGTGAATCGATGGTAGCAACTCCATCTTCTACAACACCAACCCCTTTCTCAACTTCAATCATTGATAACGACCAACAATTTCGTTGAGAAGGTAAATTAGGGTTTTGATTTGATTTAGTAAATAAGGGTTTTGTTTGATTCATACATTAGATTTCGATTTAATGAAATTGGGATTTTGATTTGCTTCAGTAAGTTGAGGTTTTGCTTGATTCATAAATTGGGTACTCAAAATTGGGGTTTTGGTTGGATCCAGTCATTAGTGTGTTGTTGGGTTTTGTTGTTGTTGTAAAGGGGATGAAGAAGATGAATACACGATGATGATTCGAGGGTTTGCTGTTGAAACTGAATGAAGTATGATTCTGATACTAGGGTAATTCATTCCTAGTGAAGGGTTGATAGACACATTTTTATGTCTAAATTTTGTTCAATTCTCTATATTACTAGTGCTCGATTTTATATTTATTGTGTCATTTTATGTGGTTGTAGGTATTTTGAGAAATAAACATTTGTGAAAAATTGGCTTAAAAAGTGATAAAAGCACCCGAGAAAAATTACTAAAGGCACCCGGAAAAATTAATAAAGGCACCCATGAGTTCTGATAAAGGCACCTGCATTTTGGATTGGGGGCACCCCCTTCTTATTTCAAAAACCCGAAGTTGGCGGGAAAGATTCTCTTCGCGTGAGAGAAGTACCTGAGTTGTTGAGAAGCGAGTTTTATGGGATATAATTGACGATTCGATATCATAATATGGAGAAACAATTAAACACATGTTGAAACACGTCAAAAGAGCTCTTTAAGCCGTTAAAAATAGGGGAGGGGAGTTTTGGCCGGGAAACAAGAGGAAGGAATTCTCTTGGAGATTCCTTGCTCCTGTGGTGTAGAGAAAGGTTGTATCAAGTCCAGAAAAGTTTAGAGAGGTTGGGTCAAGCTCAGAAAGCTAAACAGAAGAAGAAAAATTATTTCAGGAAAGTTCTGTGTTACTGCTGCTGAAAAAGATGTGAAGAACAGGAAAAAGGCAACGGTTTCTTCAACCGTTTTGCAACGTTTATCTTCAGCTGCAATGATTTCTTTAACCCATCTGCAACAGATATCTTACTGCAACATTTATCTTCAGCTGCAACGGTTTTTTCAACCCATCTGTAACGGATATCTTAGCATCTGCAACGTTTATCTTCTGTTGAAAACACTTTTCTTCTGTAACAGTGAGAACAGTGGTTTGCAACACCATTACATCGTTGCGAACCATCTGTGTTATTATTTTTTCTTCTTTTATAAACTTTTGAGCCATGTTTCTATCTTTTGAGAGTGTGTACATCATGAGGAGCTAAATCCAACCATTGACACAATGGAGGAAACCATATTTCATGAATGAATGGTAATTATTTTGATTCTTAATGACTTTTGCATTGATTTATGATTTTTCTTAATTAGTTGTGATTTTGTTTGATGGTGTATGCTGGGACTTAAGATCTTTTGATGCGCCATGCTTGTGATTTACAGCTAATGTTTTATAAATATACTTTTGGCAAAGAAACAGAGTGAATAAAAAATCTATAATTGTTAAAGAATTTTTGTAGAAATCAATCAGAAGTGATTTTGGTAGAATCCTGAGTTCCAGTTTCTCCCAATTTTACTACCGACTTTTACAGTTTTCTATTTTTAATTAGTTTTTAAAATTCTAAAACGAATCTTCACAAGTCTCAGTGAACGAACACATTTTTACCACATTTTTTAAAATTCTATACGCATTTATTGCAACTAATCGATGTATTTAACACCATTACTCTTTGCCTCCTCTCCTATTTAAGGAGCTTAATATCCCTCTCCCTCAGACCCCTTCTTCTCATATTTTGCTTTATGTTCTCTTAGTTTCCTGCCTGATTTAGATAGTTTTATCTTCACTTTTCGTTAAGTTTTATCTCTTCTGTTCTACTTATTTGCCTTGATCATTATGTTTATTAGATGGACTAATGATGTTTCTTATTTGAATCAGTTTATGAACCACTCTCTCAATCTTAATAACCCTGTGAGAGATTAGACTAGCAAATTAGTTAGTGATTTTTTAACCAGACTAAACAGAACATCTTATGATGTTAAGATGGCTTTACTTTATAGATGGAACTTAGTTGGTGGCTTGTCTGACAGTACGTTTGGTGATTTTCATTATTTAGTGAAGTTTGAATTTGGACATAAAATGTGGCGTGTTTTGAGGCAGGAAACTAGGATTGTTTGTGGTGATATTTTTTTTTATCCAAACCTGAGATTCTTCTTTTAGCCCCGATAACTTTTTCATTACTAGAGAAGACTTTGAAATCAATTTTCTTAACTTATACCCAGAGCAAACTCAACTCCTTAATATTTTCAGCTTCACTCATGATCTAGGAGAAGTCCTTGCATTTGATAACCCCATCCATTATCACAATGGATTATGTTCTAGAATGATTATACTTAGAATTGATGTTACTCGTCTGACTAGGGGGGTCTTGTACATTCAAATCATAATCTACATTGTGACTCAAATTTACCTCGTGACATCCTACCACAATACCATAACCTAAAATTTACCACATTAACCCAAATTTTTTCTAGTGACTCAAAATTTTCCATTGGGACCAAAAGCTACTTTATAATCCAAATTTCTTGGGTGATTCTACATTAACTTTATGTCCAATAAAATGCTACTTTGACCAAATACTTATCATGTAATAAATTTTTTGCCACATGAGCCTTATTTAAGTTGTTTTTTAATTTCTGAAGTTGTTTTCATCGATCCACAACAACCCAAAAATCTGCCACGCGACCATATTTGCTTACCGTTACGAAAACTATCTCGTTAGCAAATATACTCCCCCATTTTCTAGGGATGGAGACATTAATGGGGGTAGGTGGGTCCTTGGAACCACCCAAAGTTCTAATTCCTTAGTTAAAAGTAAATTTGTGACACTTATATATGTTACCAGAATTGTTTGGTCACCTATTTGAGTAAAGATAATTTTAAAACTTAAATATCTACGATAATGATTGACTAACTATTATAAACTTGAATATCTATAGTAATAATTTTATTTATTCATTTATACCCAACCATTTTTTGGTGCTCCACCACATCAAAACCTTTGGCTCTGCAACCGTTTCTTCCCCCTAACTCAAACTATGCGTTGTAACCAAAAAGCAAATACTTCGTCTGTCCCAAACAAATATTATTTAAAAAACACAAAGCTCTTACATGTAAGATTTGGTTATAACATAAATTAAACATATTGTTCTTACGTATAAAAATAAAATTTGGGATTTATAATGAAAAAATGTTCCATAGTGAGTTCGTTATCTTGGGTTTCTTCACTATCATTACGTTGCAATGAGCATGGTGGGCGCAGTAGTCACTTACACTTCCCAAAATAGCCCTGTAAAAGCACAAAATAAATAACCAGAATTATTAGTCTGTATTTTTAAAATCAGGCTGATTTAAGGCTTAACCATTTTATATGGGATCCACCTAATAAATTAAACCAGGGTCATTTTTAAATAATTTTGAAAACCTTTTATCTATAAAGTTTTGTTAATAGTTAATTTATTCCCGATTAATTAGTGTTAGTTAATTCAATTAGTAATTAAATAATAGTGTTACATGTGAAATTAGCAAATGTTGGTTGATCATCAAAACATGAAAATCTTAAATTTTTTGACTTTGAAAATTTTGATAAAAGATTGGGTTTAGGAACAATCGGTATGATAAGGCACTTACACGATGATCGATTGTAAAATCTTTTATTGTGGAGAACATCAGCCAACAATCGGCATACATTCTTCATTTTTATGGTCGACTGTCCTTGATGTTATTGATTAATGAAGAACATCAATCCGGAATCGGCAGACGTTCTTTATTTTTTATAGAAGATTGATCACAATCGATGAAAACAATCCTCTACAAGTGTCGATTAATAAAAAAAACTCAAAAAATATGGTTTTTTTTCATAAAAATACGTCTAATATCGTTGGATGAGATTCTTCAAATGTGCCTATTGTAAAAAAATCAAATTTAAAATTTTTCTATAAAATTTGTTTCTTGGAATCGACCGATAGAAATGTGCTTATCAACCGATTGTAAACCTGACATTTTCTTCGACTGTTTTGCTCATAACTTTTTTGTCCGACGTCAGAATTACTTCATTCTTTTTATGTTGTACTAATATTTTTATTCTGTAAAATATAGAGATAAGAATTCATGGATTTAGATAAATTTCAGTTGGACTTGGATCCATCTTTGCATGTAGTATTGTACTTCCTTGGATCCAAGACCAAATGTAGTACTACATGTAAAGATGGATCCAAGACCAAGTAAAACTTGTTCAAATCTATGAAATTCTTATCTCTATCTTGTAGAGAATAAAAATATGAATTCAATGAAAAAAGAGTGAGGTCATTCTGACGTTGGAAAAAGAAGTTATGAGCAAAATAGTCGAAGAAAATGTCAGGTTTACAATCGGCTGATAAGTGCATTTATATCAGCCGATTCCGGAAAAAAGGTTTTGCAGAATTTTTTTTGAAAAGATCTTTTTAACAATCGGTACATGTGTGAAACCTTATCCACCGATTATGGATGTATTTTTATGTAAAAAAACTATCATTTTTTAGGTTTTTTTTTTATCAATGGCTCTTGTGGAGGATTCTTTCTGCAGATTGTGATTAATCAGCCATAAAAATGAAGAATGTATGCGGATTCCGGATTGATGTTCTTCATGGATCAAGAATATCAAAAACAATTGGCCATAAAAATGAAGAACATATATCGATTGTTGGTTGATGTTCTTCATAGATCTAGAACATTTAGAACAATCAGTCATCGTGTAAGTGCCTTGTTGTCCGACAGTTCTTGAACCAAAAAAACTAAAAGTTTTCAAAAGAAAAAATGTTTCAAAAAAGAAAAAAATTACAACTTATAACTAGTTTTGAAAGAAATGGAAATAAATTGGGAATACAGATATAAGCATAATTTCAACTCATTAATGAGGATAATTAAATAGTTTTATTTTTTAGACACTTTTTATTTCTTTATCCAGGTGGGAACAAACTCTCATAGGCTTAAATTAGCTAGGTTTTAAAAGTTTACACCAAAACACTTGAACACACCTTATGATCATATCGGGGTGGCTAGGGTGTACCTTTTTATTGCTCCATAACCATGACTTCCAACAACCAATATGGTTGCTTGGTGTTTCTCTACAGCCTTGCACATCACTTTCCTTGGATCCCCTTCTATCACTTCGAAAATCACATCATCCTTTACCTGGATACATACACACACGCCGTAGAATAATTTCACATATAATCAAACAGTTCCTATATGTTTACACGTATTCTTCAAAAGAACACTATTACATTCATTGAGGAAAATCCCAAAAAAAAATTATGTGATACCTTTTTTTAAGCATGTAACATTAATTTTACGAGAAAATCATTGGATTAAAAGACTAGGGAATGCGATAGATCAGAGGAATCCCGTGATGGTTTGAACGGCTGGCTTGGCACATTCCCACCTTAAGAATCAGATGTGCTTGTCGTATATTCTTAATAAATTCAGATCATCAAAATTCATCCAAACAAATTATTATTACGAATGACTCACAGATTTTGCAATACAAATTTCTTTAGCTTTTTCCAAAACTCTCTTCGAAGTCTTTTTTTGATCAACCTCAACAATTGCCACAATATCGGCAGCCCCTAAATCAACCAAAAAAAATTATAACAAATTTATTCAAAAATCAAAACAACTGTCTTCATGTATATATATAAACCTCAAAAATCTGAAATTAAGAGAGATTTTTTAAAAATGATTGAAATTACCGGGTCCAGACAGGCCAACAACAGAAGATGGAGGAGGTTTAGCATGAACAACGACGAGTTTAAAAATAGAATTCGAACCAAGAGGTACGAAAAAATGATCAAGAGTCCATTCAAGAGTACTTTGGTCGCTGTCGTCGATTCCGACTACGATTACTGATTTTTCTGCTGTTGGCAATGCCATTGATCAAATCTCTTTTTTTCTCACTCAATAAAATTAGTAATAGAACAGGGTTTTAGATTGGGCTGGGTGTATTATGATCATCATATATTAATATATAGATGTTTGCAAATTGAAATGATGCTTTCTTTTGATTCAGTCCTTTCTACAGTTGGAATTCCAGACCAAACCTATGGAATTTGTCAATTCAGCAGAGTAGACCATTGTGTTTTTTCCCTTTAGAGTTGAGTTTTTGTTTTTTTATAATGAATTTTTAAGTTTAAGCATGGCACGACTATTTATCCAAGCAGTTAGAAGGTGTGGTGCACTGCACGTCGCGTGTTGCACTTTCTTATCCGACAGTAGAAATCGATTTTATTTATTTTTGATTAACTTAAAGACTCGAATGCTGTTAATAACAGGGCTTACTCTTTCTGCCTTGGGTCGTATATTCTCTGGGCAGTCTGGAAAATGACAAATGAAGTCATGTTTGATCCACTGTAACTAATTTCAGCCGAGATAGCCGGAATTTTGCCGGAATTTTTAGTTCCGGTCCATGGCCGAGACGAGTTTTTTAATCTCACCAAAAAATTTAATCGAGAAACTCGCAGTGACAGCCAAGATTCCACCGAGTCAATTTTAGCATATGAAAATTTAGTGACTCAAGTTAAATCCAACAGTTAATTGGTTCAATAACCCTTATATTCATTTTTATGGGTTTATAAGACATGTATAAATAAATACTGTTTGAATACCCAAAAATATTAAAGATACTTTTTTAATATCCAAATATGTATATTTTAACTTTTTATTAATTTTTATAATAATGGACTAAATTATCCTTTCTTTACCAACTGATGATTTAGCTTAAGTTATATTCCATTTATCCTATATCCAAGCATCGTGATATCTGGCTTTCACTTGCTGTGCATTCTTTCATCACAACTACCAAATCTAAGATTGACAATGAGTCCTTTTTTTGTCGGAGTATCACAACCATTTTTTTTTAAACATATCACAACCATTGTATACTATGCAATAGTGTGGGTTCTTTTTGTTACTCAAATGAGACCACCGTCCATCTATTACCAACCTATTACTTCACCTATAATTAGAGGTGTAAATTGGGCCCTATGGACCCTAGTTCAAATGGGTAAAACTAGGGAATTATCTTAATAAAAAAACGAAAACAAGATTAACATTACATGCCAAGTATAATTCATACAACTTTTGGCTAGGATGAAACTGCATACTTTGACAAAAAAACATATTTTCATTATGATGTATCTGGTTTCATCTTTCATATTAAATAATTATTTATTTTTATGTTAAAACTGGTTGCATCCTAGCTATTTTTTTAAAGTAATTTTTTTTTCTTAGTTTAAGTCAAGATGCATCCAGTTTCATCCCATTTTTTTTTTTGAATAATTTTTTCAAATTTAGTTTAAGCTAGGGTATAACCAGTTTCATCCTAGCTATTTTCTTTCGAAAAAAAATACTTTCGAATTTACTATCAACAATGGATCTTGTTTTGTAGATAATTTAAAATCTTTTTTAAAAATATAAGTTTTATTAAATTGGATATATATTTTTGGAAGTTATGAATTTTTTTATGGTTTATTTTTAGATAAGGGAGAGAAAGGATAAATAGAAAAAAAACATAAAAATAAGGGATATAATTATCTAGATATTTTAGTGTCTATTTTACACATCCATAATTTTTACTTGTCCATAAAAACCACGTCTTAGAAGTACTTGGACAATAAACCCATTTTCTCTAAATTCAATCCTTAAAAATTCAATTTTATTACCTTTTTTAAAAACTATATCAATACACACTTAGTATATATAATGTTGTGCTAGATGTTTGGTGTATATGTTTTATGGCATAAAATTTGAAGATAAAGAATCCGAGAGTCAGATGAGGATTACATTTAAATCCTGAATCGGATCCAAACGAGTAGAGTCTAATAAGTCAGACACTTGCACAAATACATGACCTTTCGAAATTTCAAACCATACCATTACGAGCCGCGTTTCATCGTTGCTCTTGTTACTTGTTAGATTATTTTATTTTTTTTGAAACGTTTGCTCTGGTTAGATAACTCTAAGAGCATCCATAGTGGGACGTTCAAAACATAGATCAAACCTAAATTTGATCTTTGATCCGTCCAAAATCAATCACAGTAGTGCGAGTATATTTGGGTTTTGGTCCAATATTTTTACTGTTTTGGATCAAAAATGATCTCAGAACTGGACCAAATCATAATATGGTGGAGCGTCAACCTAGTCGTGCGCCTCGTGCCAGGCGTGGCGTTACATATACGTCTCGTGCCAGGCGTTAATCTAGCTGCGCGTCTCATGATCCAGGCGTTAACCACACGTCCGCCTGTATTGGGCGTCAACACAGGAGCACGTCCAGCGGGGCGTATGGCTAAGAGCGCGCTTGGTGCGTAGGCGGTAACCAAGCAAACGCTTGTCCTGGGCGTTATTTCAACTTTGCGCCTGTCTTAAGCATTATTCGAACGTTGCGCCTGTATGGGAGGTGGTGTATACGAACGCCCGATGAAGACATGCCTTTTGTAAAAGCAACCTACATATACCACTTCAACATCTCCTCCTAGACCATCTTTGAGATGTAAAATAAGTAAGTCCTCGTCCAAGCTAATATACCAACCCTCACCATCGGATCTTCGATGGGCTTGTAGAGGAAGTTGATTATGCCAAAAGGTTGGAATAAGACCTTGAAACCATTATGAATAATGGATAAAAAGTATCCAAAACAGGAAAGTTGATTCAAATAATTTATTTTCTTCTTTCCACCAATTCATACAATCAAGCGCTATTAGAACAAAAAAATAGCAAACATAGCAGAAGAAAGACAACCAAAATCATGGATGAATTTTGAAGTTTCATTTAAATATGAATTAAAAAATTAATGAATTGTTGTAATTACCAGTAATCGTGGTTGTAGCAACCAGTTTCACCTTCTCAAGATCCTTGATCATTCACGATCTTTCCTAGATCAACAATCAAAAGAGCAAAGCTTTTCTAACCACAACAATTAACAATTAAATGACATAAACATGAAATTATGAACTTGTATGACTAATTAACATACAACACATGCAAATGAAAAATGTGAAAATTGATAAAAACCTCTCTAGATCCTTCCACAAGAAGCCATATAAAATAGAATCTCAAATATTAGCAGCTAAACCAAACTTGAAATCCATAAATTTTAACCGTTTTACTAATTCAAGCAGAAAAAATAAAACCTGAATCTTGAATCCTCCTATATGGAAGAATCAAAATGAAAATGTAATCAACATATAAAGATCCATTGATACTACCGAAGTAAACCACAAATTAAATGACATATATATACCAAAATACAAAAGGCTTGACTACACAAATGCTTCCGCCCCATCAGGCGTTTGCCCAGACCACCGCTTGATGAAGACGGTCGTAAGGCTAGACCACCGTCTGATGAAGCAGGCGTTATTCCAACGTTGTGCCCGTCTTCCTGATACACACGTACCAGCTGCACGAGTAAAAGAGTCACCGGGCGTATGGTTAGGTTAACGCCTCATCAGGCGTTCTTCTACACACACGCCTGTCACTGGGGCATGCTGCTAAGCGTGCTTCTATCATGAGACGTTCTTCTGGATTGCGTCTCCCACTGAGCGTTCATCCAGAGTCCGCCCCAACCAATTGTTTTCACTGGCATACGCCCGTCCAACAAACGAATCCTTGTATATACGCTCAACGCCAGGCGTTAGTTTAGTCTTACGCCTGATCAAAATTTACTCTCTACCCGTTGCGTTTCAGGTGGAGTAAACCTAAATTTTTTTGATCTTTAATCTTTGGGTTTAATCATACTAGTATGGGTGTTCTAAAGCATTACTTCAAAATACAACTGTCAAAATTTGAACTCAGGCTCTTGAACAACCTGCCAACTAGGGCTGCACAGGAACCAACCCGAAAAACTGCACCGCCCGAACCCGCTAAAACCGTGGGTTTTAAAACCGAACCCGCCCGCTACGGATTGGTATACGGTTTTGAAAACTTAAAACCCGGTCACCACGGATCGGTTTACGGGTTTAGTGTAGAACCCGTCCGCCCCCGCCCGTTTAAACCGTTCAATTGCGACCGTTGATGAGATTTGATGAGATTAATCTTGACCATCCATTTATCATAAAAACTAATAACTTAACCTAATTTTACAGCCTACTTCGTTCAATCGTTCTCAACTCTTTTCCACTCCGCCTTCTTCTGGTTCCATGCCATCGCCATCCTCATCATAATCCAGGTAATGAATCAACCTTTTTCTTCCAACAGTCTTCTTCTAGTCTCAGCTGCGGGCTCTAGTTGTTCCTCTGCTAGGTTTTGTTTATTAGTGTTAGATTTTTCTTCCAAAAATCTCGTTCTGAAATCAAACAGAGACAGACACTTTTTTTTTTCCATTTGAACAAATTTTATTAGCACCATTTATATGCTCGAGTGGCCTTATATTATTCCTGCATATTACGCCATACCAAGAAGCATTTTTTCTCTTCTTAATTTTTTTCCACACATGCCCAACTGTTATCATCTAAAGTTTCGAAGATCTCCAACCTATTTTCATGTTTGGTGGTACTCATGAACTTGAATTAAGCTACAACACTCCAGTAACTTTCTCAATATGCTCCTTTAAAATTTAAAATCAGAATTACATAAACAAAGTTTGATGGTTACTTTTTCCTATTCATTTTTGTTTAAGAGATGAAATGTTGAAACTTTTTGGTAGGACGTCACTGTTAAGAGGGTAATCTTTAATGAGTAATTATTGATTTTTGTTTAAGAGGGTAACTGTTGATTCTTAATTGGGTTGTTTAATTAGTAGTATTTGGTTTGGTTTTTTTTGTTTGATTGAAAGGAAGAAGAGGATGATGTTTGTGGTAGTGATATGCTAGTACAGTAGGACTTGTCTCTATTACCAAGTTGTTTAGTTTGACTGTTTGTGTTTGTATTATGTTGTGTTCATGTTCTGTATTTATATGATTATATCCCTGAATAATAATAATGGAGTACCCTTTGTACACCCATTTTGCATTTCATTTTTCATGTTCTGATTGACATATGTTAAAGAGTTCCTGTACACCCATTTTGCATTTCATTTTGCATTTCATTTTTCATGTTCTGATTATAATCATGATGATGTGTGTATTTGGAGTGCATGGCAGCTTTTTTTTCCTTTTTTTCTAAAGCATACTGAGTAGACAGTGAAGCTATAAAACATGTTAAATTCGGTTTTCAGGCATGAATAGAATCAATCCAACTACTCCCTTTTTCTCTCTCTAGTAGTACCACAAATTACGTGTTAAATTAATAGTTTAATACTACTACATCAAATTCCTACTATTTGTTACTACATGTTTCCGGATCTGACCACCTAAGCTCAGTTTTGACTTCACTGGAATTTTGCAGGAATTTGGTGGTATTGGTGTTATTCCGGTAGTCTTTGAAATCAAGCTAATGTAGCCAGATGTTTCCTTGCAGTAACATTCCTAGTTACTTACAGCAAATCTGGTTCCTGAAACCGTACTTGTGTTTAACGGCCAATTTATGTGTGATTTCTCTCAGATACTACTTAACTTAAGCTCAGATACTTGGGTATGTTGTTTTGAAATCTCTAATTTACATTCTGTTCTTGTTCCTTGTTGCAAACAGGTTACTGTGAGTGAGCTAATGGGCGTAACATGCCCAATCCATGAAGTTTAAAGTTTAAAGATTGTTACATGGTATCATCTTGGCATCCCAACAAAAACATTGCTGCAGCTGTGAGACATTTCAACAGGTGATAGCTAGTTTCCCTTTATGTACTGGACACTGGTTTTGCTGCTCTGTATAGTACCTACTCAAATGGAAAACATAATGTACAGCCAAAAGTGTCCTAATTTCATCGGCGGTTTACTGTTTGCTTATAACGTTAATAACCTCGACTAAAGCTAGAGCTTTTCTTTGATTTACATATGAAATGTTAGTCATTTTTGTATATGGCCAATAAGGTGTAAACATAAGTTGCTAATCCTTTAAAGTTTAAAATGTTAATGGTAGAGAAATTAAATACAAAATTAAGTTAGAAAATTTGAGAAAAAAGATCAATTTAATTAATAATCTTAATGTTCTTTTTTTTTGTTGTTGTTGTCTTAATTTTATAATACTATTTTTTTTCTGTTTTTTGTGGATGTTTTAGTGTTTTTTGTTGTCTGCACGGGTTAACCCGTTAAAAAACCGAACCCGCCCGACCCGCTGCGGGTTGAAACCGACCCGACCCGCCTGTGGACGGGTTGGTATACGGTTTTGATTATCAAAACCCGCCTGTGGACGGGTTGGTAGTTGGTTTTACCCTAAAACCGATCCGCCCACCCGTTGTGCATCCTTACTGCCAACTACAGACTTTTGTCTCCAGCATGTATCTACTGTTTCGAAAAGTCTGAAAGTGGACCAAAAAAGGTGTCAGTTCAAAAAGAGAATAAGACGAAAGAGAATAAATTTAGTTGTATTTGGGAAAGTTGAATAACGGGTTTCCAAGATCTACTGTGATTCAACAAAAAAATATGGAAGAAACTTATGATGATAATAACATCCTTTAATTTGTTAGCTATGGTAATGTTATTTTTACATCAGTAATTTAATTAAAAATTTTAATCTTGATAATGTTAAGATATACGTTGATTATGTAGATCAGATTGAATCTTGATCTGGATTGTTTTTAATAATGATTTAATTAAAAAAAAAATTACTTTAATCTTTTATGTCTGATAAACTAACTGTAATTTTTGTCTTGTTGTCTCTTTATTAGAGTAATTAGTGTATTTTGATTTTGGGATCATTGTACACAATATTTACAAGAACATTTTATTTTTATTTTCAATCACACAATTGATATTTCTATACACAGAAAATGATGGTATTTGATAACGATGTTGAGATACTTGACTATTACAGAGAATATATTGAGTTTTCCATGAATAATCGATCAAGGAAGAGAGATGACGATGGGGAACTAGGAAATGTGTCTTTTAGTTGTGCAAAAAGAAGTAACTATATTTCCATAAACAGTTCTTTAATATTTTGAGTTACATTACTCATAGTGATTTTTGTTTCACTTAATATTAAGTGGATGGGTGGGATTAGGGCTATACATGGTCGGTTTCGGTTCGGTTTCCAGCCAAACCAAAATCGAAACCGTTAATGTCGGTTTCTAAAAATCTTACCATTATCGAACCATAACCATCGGTTTCGGTTTTTAACCGGTTTTAGCCGGTTTTGGTTTATTCAATGGGTTACGGTTAACCGACTGTTATGTCAGCTTCCTGAAACTGACAGTTCAAATCTTAAAAAAAAACAGATCACAGTTCAAAGATTTTTAAACCTACCTACAAAAATTTATATTTCATACACATTCAAAATTCATAAACATTCCGAAACACAACATAAATATTACATCTTCATTCAGTTTCACTAAAAACTTAAAAAAAAAAAATACTAATCATACTAGATAACCGGTTTTCCACTGGTAGTTCGGTTCGGTTTTGAGCACAAACCAAAACCGAAACCGATAATGTCGGTTATTAATTTTTTTATCAAAACCGTTCCAATACTAAATGGTTCGGTTTAGTTTTATCCTAATCAGTTTGGTTCGATCTGGTTTTAGCGAAAAACCGTTACCATGTACAGCCCTAGGTGGGATGATGAAGTAGATTATGTACCTCAAACACAAGCAGATGTCGGACCAATGGAACAACAACAACACCAATATGGAGTAATACATCCAGAAAACCCATATGGATATGCAAATAATGTGATTAACTGTCATTCATATACATATATATGTTGTAGATTTAATATGGTGACTAATTATTAATATCCCTATCATAATTTTATTTTCAGGTTATCAGAATTTTACAGGCGGATATGGTGGTGGTTGATTCACTAGATGGATGACATAACATAAACATCATTTTTTGTGGTTTCCAATTTTCTAATTGATCTAAGATTAACGATGAAACAAGGACATTTAGTTACAGTTAACTTATATGTAATGGACAAGGTATCAGTAGCCCTCTTGTTCTTGTTATTTAGAGAAAATCGGCATAAAATTATAATATGTCCGAACAAAATGGCTGAAAGGTATTTTATTGTTATATGTTCTAGTCTCTCTCCACCCATAAAATCGGTAACCAGAACAATCTCTCTCACCAATTAAAACAGCCACATAAGCTGCCACTTCATGGTCCAACAATTGGCCCACCTCTAGACGCGTCGCTAATATTTTTTCTTTGTCAAAGAAGAAAAACAAACATTAAAGTCTTATATTGGTCAAAGCACATTGGTCCACTCTAGCATTGCTCCAGCATAATATTACTAAATATAATTGCAGAATTTAATTCTTGATCTGTTTAGTGTGTAGTCCATCCATTAGACATGGGTTAACCGTTAGTCTAAAATCATGTTTTTAGACCAAAAAATTTATCTCCAGGTCCACAGCTCGTGTAAGAGTTGTTCTACGACTTTTGTAAATTCCAAAACTACCATGTTGTTCATTAGATAAGATTAAAAACACAAATCAATTTTCTTTTGTTATCTTCGCATAGATCTGTTTTTTTCTTTCTCACTTATGTTGTTGCTCTGACAATTTAGGTTTTTGTCTTTGAAGATCAATTTTGTTATTGCTCTAACAATTTAGGTTTTCGTCTTTGAAGATCGATTTTGGTTCCAGGTATGTTCTGTATTCACAATCTTTGTATGATTTCATCTATGTTTCTATTTTTTATAACTCAATTGTGATGATAAACTCGATTTCATGATTTTTTTGATTTTTTTTAAATTTTTTGCTTTCTCGATTTGTAATTTTTCTCTTAATGTTTTCTATGATCAATACTGTATTATTATTTTTGTCTTTTGTTCGTGTTTTAGGGTTTCTTCTATTTTTTTGAATCTGTTTTTGTAATCGTGCTATTAGGTTGATTAGATCATCGTATTCTTTTATTCACCTTTTGTTTCATCATGGTTTTGATTTGGTTTACTTTATTTTTTCTTTAAAATCATGTTTTTTTTTGTTCTTTTAGAGATGTTGCATGTTCCTACAGAACATATCAATATGTACTGTTGGATCATCTACTCTATTTCCTTCAGTACATATCAATTGATATGTACTGTGGGATCATACATTTTTTTCTTTCAACGCATTTTTTCTTTCAGTACATACTAATATGTACTGTGGGATAATACATTTTTTCCTTCAATACATAATTTTTTTTTAGTACATATCAATATGTACTGTGGGATCATACGTTTTTTCCTTCAGTACATATTTTCATACATATCAATATGTACTGTTTGGATCAATATGTACTGTAGGGTCATACACTTTTTCTTTATGTACTATATGATCTTCTTCTTCTTTTCTTCTTCTTCTGGATCAATAACACGATTTTTTTCAGACTTGTTTGATGTTTGGTTTGTTGTTCTTATTGTGACCGGCACCTTGCATGAGAGAGATGTTCAGGAATTACTAGAGAAATGACATCCATTGGGAATATTTGACAGGTAATGTTACTATCAGGATATTTAGTTTCTATCTAACACTTGCAATGTTCGTGTGAATTTATCCTCTATGATTTCCTTTTCAGCATTGCTACTCTCGCGGTTGCTCAGAACATGCGTGAGCTTTACAAATTTGTGCTTGTGGACACTCCATTGGGTCCATATTTCTCTGAATGCATTATTTCTGAAGTAAAAATTCCATGTTTGCTACATCTTATCTTTGCTATAATCAGCATTGTTTCTTCTCTTATTGTATCTGCATCAATAATATTGTGACCTCTTTTAAATACTGTCAAATATTGTATATATATATATATCAGTTGATTTTTTGATTCTATGTTTTATCATTTATGGTTTACGGGGGTCGAGGGGGCAGCGCCCCCTCGTTATCATTTATATCTCATTTTTTCATTTTATCATGAGTTCTTTTTTGTTAATATGTGTTTCAGTAGATGTAGAATGAATATTTTTATTCATATTGATGCATTACTTACTATAACTGTGTCTTTTTTCTGTGTGCAGGTCTTGTATGGTTGATTTTACAAAAGCAAATGCAAACATGTACTTGCCAAAGATAGCGCGTATATGGTTTTTCATGCTTGATAGGACAATTACCGACCTCTCCTATTTTTGTTAATGTATATGTTATGACTACTGTAATTAGGTCCAATTCATAATGAATCAACCAGGTTACTATGTTACTTTTGTCATCCCCATTTTGTTTTTATGAATTATACAACTGTGTTATATAATAACTTGGAATTGGAAACAAGCGAACAATTAATCAACAAGTCAATAAATGAATAATTAAACGAATCAAGTGTATGTTATAATGCCGGTACATATCAATATGTTTTGTGGTTTTACTCTGTACATATCTATATGTACTTAAGTTGGCTGAGTTATGTTTGTAATTATGTGATATCGATATGTACTACCAGGTTTTACAGTACAAACAGATATGTACTGCAAGTATTTAAGGACTCATAATTTTTTTTAGTCTTTTATACTAAGTTCATATGACTAGTATGTTATAGTACTATAAAAAGCATTGAAACACATTCAGTTTTTTAAACCTGAGAATCACACTAGTTGAGTGAAAAATGTTAATGTCAATATCTCATTAGTCAATTGATCAGAAACAAAATTCAGTTTTTTTCTTCTACAATATGCAAAAATGAATTCGAAAGATTGAAATATTACACCTAAAATAACAACAATAATTCTCTCTTTTTGTACCAATGAAAAGAATTTCTCTTTTCTCTTGTTATAAGCTTTAGTTGTCTTTCTCTTCTTTTGCTTTCTTTAGAACCATGAAAGAAATGTCTCAACCACAACGAGCATCGTTAGTGTTTCATGAGCTCTTGAGGAACTTGGTACATCATGACCTGGCCTGATATTTGTCCTACAATAATATACACCTTTGAAGTTTATAAACTGAAGAAAAAAATAAATAAATGTGAAGTAATATACTATTAGTACAATCCCACATCATACTATTAACTTTTGGCGTTTGTAAATCTTGAAAAGACATCGAAAAAGAACTATCGAAAGGCCATTTTCCTAAATGCATGTTCAGTTTCAAGCAACAACTACAATCCAGCTAATAATACTTAAAATGAAACCAGAATTCACATATTCTTAGTCTTAATTGGAAAAATTCCTACAAAACGTATCTCTTAAAAATATGTACTGATGGACACAAGAATGAGTACATATCAATATGCACTATTAATTCATACACAACAATGAGTACATATCAACAAGCACCAGAAACCTAAAGTTCATATTGATATACATATAAGAAGTATCAGAAACCTATCCATTTGTACATGTTGATATGTACTGGTGGAAATGATGTTCATTCAAGCATTAGTACATATTGATATGTTACAGTCAAAACATACTGTTTTTTACACTTTTTTCCCCTTTGCATGTTAGTACATATTGATATGTACCTAATATCTATATAAGATAAAGTACCAACATTTCATATCAACATGTACTGATTCTTATTCAAGTATAAGAGATGTTTTTCACATGATACATGTAAATATGTACTGTTCCATAATAACAACACATCGTAACATGACAACAATTTTACTCAAACAAAGAACGTACTGACATTCCAAATAAATCAAAATCATCCATACAAATATAACAAAACCTAACAAATTGAGTAATTCAAACCACAAACCCCTAAAAGTGAATCAAAAAGGAAGAATCTACTAAATTTTCAAGCATCATTAGAAACAGAAGTGAAATTAAAAGTTGTACCTTTCTTGTGTGTATTCTCTATACAATCTTGTTCTCACCATCATTCACCCAAACGCAGATCTACATAGTTTTAGAAAAAACAAGCATTTATCGAGATCTCTACTGTGTATAAGGATTGGCGGAAAATACAATTGATATAGTGATATTTGAGGTTAGCCATTAAATTTTTGTTGCGTATTCGGTGACTTTTAATCATGGATCTCGACGAAGTTTCCATGGCCGCCTGTAACTTTGAGAAGAAAGAAAAAGTATAGAGAGAAAAAATAGTAGTGTTTGTTATGTTTTTGGCAAGAGAGAGAAGCATTTTTTGGTTTACGTCACACGTACTATAACCAAGGATAGTTGGGACATTTTCCATAAATTAAATAGTTTTGGTCCTCCCGTTAAATGTTTTTTCTGAATGAACCATAAATTAAACGGATCCGGATATTTTGGACCAACCAACAAATTTTTCTTTCTATTATTCCTAAAAAAGAATGCTGAACAGAAAACCTTAAAATACTTCACTCAAGTAATTGAAAGAAGAGATTTTTCGAATTCAAAAACAGGAGGAGAAGAAAAAAACAAAAGAATTTAATTGAATTTAACTTTTTTGAATTACAAAAATGGGAGAAAATGGAAAAAAAATTAACATTAGTTTTTTTTTTTTTTTTTTCCATATCCCACCCATTAAAATTTTATTATTGAGCCTAATGATTAGGGGGAGGGGGCACAAGTTGAGCCCAGTAAAAAAAGATGGCCCTGGTTAGTTATTGCAAATTTGCATTCAGCTTAAGTGGAATTTGTTCTAATGGGTATAGAGCTTCTAGGACTAGGCAGACCCATGTAAGCAAGTCTTGGAGAGAGTCGAATCTTCGGACTAGGTCGCGGCGAAGGGATCGGTCCTGAGTGCCCGACATGTCCAGTCCTAACTCTTGGCGATAGATTGACGTGTTCGAGTGCACGGAATCGTAGTTCAGTTGGATAGTCACTGACACATCCAATACGAGGTCCGGTTCCTGTACTCCATTTGCACGATAAACGCTTGGCTAAATCGAATTTCTGTGCTGGTGCATTGCCACCAGTCTCTTCTTCTTTAGGATCACTAGTATTATCAATTGCTGGGGGTACATCAGTGAGTTTGAATGATGAACCCTCTGTACCTTCTGCCTTGCTATCCACTTCGTCTGTAAGTTTAAATGATGATGGGCAGTCTTCATCATTTGCACATCTCTGGGAAGAAGAAAAAGAATAACGTCAATTATTTGATTCATAATTAATAGATAATGAAAGCGTTCATGTGGTTCGGAAGGAGATTGCAACCAGCTTTGAGGGAATAATTAGGGGTAGTGGGGACTGTGGCAGCAAGTATTACCTTAACGTTGGTGAGATCCACATGATGTTCCTCAAGGAAGCTGATGAATTCTTTAAAATTCTCTTCAGTTGGGAGGTAGTGGCCGCTGTATGGCCAAATTGCCTACAGAAAGTGAGGGAAAAAAATTTAGAATCACTTGGGATAACAACATTATAAAAAATTCTGCAAATATGAAGATGTAACAACTGTGTATACCTCAAGAACCCCATCATGAGCCACTAATCTTCCAGCCGCTGTTGTAGCCCCACCGGATAAAAAACTCGAGTGTTGAAACTGTCCCTTTTTCTTTTTCCCAACGTACAATGATCTCGATGTGCTTAGGACAAAAATCCATTTGGAACCTTCAACAGTGTCCACACAGTCTCCACCTTGTTTGTAGACAAGCTTTCCATCTTCCACAATTACTTCATAGCATTCCCTCTCTTTCTGAAAGATCAGAATAAATGAACCATGAGTTAAGCAGTTAAACCCCTGAAGTGTATGATCAGGCATATGTCCTAAACGACTAAGTCTTCAGATCATAAACGAGTGGGAAATACAATCACAATAGTGCTGCAAGAATCATGACCCATCATGCGAATGTAGAGCTCTAACAAGAGGCCAGCTATGTGAATTAGTGCATGTCAAATGGCAGTGAAAAACTTACCGGTCCAAGATATTCGATGCACTGACGTTGAAGTGTGCTCCTTGGGCACCTTTCAAGATTTACTTCTTTGCCATCTCCAACATCCAACCTTTACATAACAAACAAGTATGGAGATATAAGAAAACTGCAAAAGCTTGTGCAATCGTCAATAGGTAAGTTAATCACAAATACAAGCGTAAAATGTTATAGTGTATATTTACCAGTAGAAGAAAGGTTGGGAACTCCCACAATCAAACCACAAATCATAATAGAAATGCAGGTTGTGACCATAACGATGTCGTGGGTCAATCTGTACAATCAAACAGGAAGTAAGCAAAACTAAGTCAATTTAAATGACAAATTCTAAGATTTTGAGTGACCAAGTACTATTTTTGTCAACATCGACAAAAATGAGCTGGTCCAGGTCAAAGACTAACCAAATCATCCGAGTTACGCCAACTCAAGAGTTTGTTTTAGTAAAGATGGTAAACACTGAGGGAGGTTTACAAACTTACAGCTTCGAGCCAGTGTTGAAGGGCTAATTTTTGTGCCTTCTCATCCTTCGACAAACCTTTCCCAACCTGCAAGTACAAACCAAAATGATTTAGTATCACTTTCATCCCCAAACCAGGTGCAGGTTCATGTTATTTGCAAAGAATATATACCTTGGCAGCTCTAGTCATTGCACGTGTCCATTTAGAAACGGCAGTTTCATGTTTTTCGGCATTAAAGAATGTTTCCGAACTCAGCTTAAGAGCTGCAGAGTCTAGTGCTTTCCACCTACATCATTAAAAGTAACTAACTCAATAAGATTTTTAAACAAAACAACACAATTTCAAAAACTAATAACAAATCAATTTCAAAGATTTCACTGCAGGGTTAATAGAGGACTAACCAAAGCTCCTCAACGAGAACTGCACAATCAGCAAGATTTCTTCGAGTTCGATAACTCTTATAAACCTTTTGAAGCTTAACAGCTGCAGCATCAAGCTCACTCAATGGCCTTGGAGAATACATAACTTCTGGTTCAGGAAATGATGGGAATTTCGCTTTATTGACAGAAGCCTCGTCTTTGTTTCTTGAAGTAAAAGATGAATAATTACTATCGTTGTTGTCAATGAATGGATTCTTGAACGAAAACACTGTCTTTAGCGTTAGTTTATTCCGTTCCCAGTTCTTAACATTCGTCGATTCCTCCATTACCATCTTTGTATCAGATCCATCAGACTGCGAATCACTTTCCGAATTATCTTTCTTCTTAAAACTAACATTCCTAACAATTATCTCACCATCTTTTCTATTGAAACTAATGGTCCTAACTATAACTTCTTCGCCGTTATCCGTAATTCCGACCATACCTCTATTCACAATTATTTCTTTCCAGGCTGATAAAAGTAAAGATAATGATATACCCATTGAAGCTCAAGTAGTAGTAACCAACCAAACTTCAAAGGAGACCAATAAGTCAACCTGTTCCATAACATAAAAGTAACTCAGTCTCACTTCCAATCTTCAACAGAAAAATTTCACAAACATAAGTAAATCAAAGCCTAAAGGGTTCTTAAAAAATGAAACCCCAATACATGAAAAAGAGAAGAAAATGAGCTAAATCTCCAAACCACACACATCTTAGATACTGATTTCACGAAACAAACACAAAACCCACATCCACACTAGTATCAATTCATCAAGACTTCAATTTTCTATCCAGATTATATCCTAAAACATTCTGTACAAAACATCAAACTAGGACATCCAACATTAGAAGTAAAGAACCCTTGAATGGAAACCCAATTATACAGACCAAACACTAACCAAATGTCTGGAAAAAAAAAAAAAAAAAAAAAAAAGATTTTTAATCAAAACCCATGTTTAAAAACAAGAAAACAAACAAAAAATCAAATCATTACCTGAAAAATCTTAACCCCAGAGTCTTCTTTCTTCTTCAAATTGTAGCTAAACGAAGGTTTCAACTTTGGCTGCTTCTAAGCTAAACTGAAATAGTGAAATGAATTGTAGCACACAAAATGTTTCTGACAGGATATCTAACCATTTTATATACAATTGATTTATATATACAAAAACCTAGAGCATATTTTGGTTATAAAAATTGAATAAATAAAGAAAACAATTGAGTTATGAAAGTGAAGAGAAGTTTCAGACAGTAAGAATAATGTTTGCACACGAGTGACGTGGGATACTATACTTTTTTCTGTGGAAACGAAAATGAGTAGTGGGTTTCATATTAGTACAAGAATTTCTTCTCACGAGGGTTTGAAACTTTGAAGTTGATGATGATACAGTTCACAGCATTCAGACAAAGATTTTAGTAATCAAATCAAATATTTTTGAATAAAGATTTTTTGTGATGAAATGGTTGGTGTTTTTTCGTGATAAACAGACAGTAAAGAAGATAGCAAGGAGGAGGGAATATATGGGCGGTCAAAAGAGATTGTTCGAGTCAGAATTTGTGACAGGAAATACTCATTTTAATAAGATGTGGTACTACTTCTAGCTAGGGCTGCACAGAAACCGACGGGAACCGACGAAATCGTACCCCAAAAAAATCGAACTGAGGGTACAGGATACAGGTATAAAAAATAGGAACTGGGTATAAACGAGTACAAGGTACAGGTACAGCCTCAGAACCGACCTGTATCGGACCAAAGAACCGATGTATGGTAGTCGTTGATCTTTGATGGTTGTTTTAATCTCAGCCGTTAGTGTATTAAGTTAGGTTAGAAATTAGAATCAGATGATTTCATGTTATCGTCCGTAAAAGAGGTGTTTCGTCTAGTACTCTGGTGTCTGGACTCTGGTCTGGTGATTGAAATTGATTCTTCGTCTTCCAAATCTATCTACTTTGAACACTTTCATGATCTGAAGGTTTTTATGTACTGCTGTTTCTTCTGTTGTATCAATTTCTCTTTCTGCATTTCTTCTCATCCCTGTGTTGTAGCTTGTAAGTAATAAAAACTCTAACTTTCTAAGTGTTATTGGTTCTTAAGAATTTGATATTTTTTTGAAGGTTTGATTGTTTATTAGATATGGGTTTCTAAGAATTGCTATTAAAGTTTAATTTTTTGGGTAATTTAGTAAATTGTAGAAATGGCATTTACACAATTACATTAACTCAGTATTAGCTTAGTGTGTTTGTTGCCTGAGTGTCTACTTAACTAGGAAGTCATGAGTGTCTCTCTAGTGTGTTTGTTGCAGAAAAGTCTGAACTATGTTTTGAAAGTAAATTTCCCTGTTATCATATCACTTTTTGTATATGTTACCATTAGTGTGTTTGTTGCCTGAATGCATTTGCTTGTACTTAGTCAGGGATGAATACTGGCAATTCTGTTTAGTGTGTTTGTTGCCTGAATGCATTCAAGTATTCAAGGTTGATCTAACTTCTTATATGATGTTCACATTTCGTTTATAGTCCTATGGTTTATCAGTCTGTAAATTCTAAAGTTGATTGCTATGATTTATATCATGTGATTTGTTAGCTTTCAATACTGGCAATTCATAAATTGGGGTCGTTTCTGTCATCTAAAATCACTTATCTCAATCAAAAAGTGAGGTCTTAAAGTCCCTTGGGGCTTTTTAAGGAAGTTACTGGCCTCAGTAGTCTGAAAGTTGAGTTCTAGATATGTAGTTAAGCTCAGTTCTCATCCACTACAGAACAAGTTGTAAAGCTCTCAAGTCAAAATATTGCATTTTTTGCAACAATAATACCCCACAATTTTATGTCTATATATATGCTAGAAGCAACTACCGCTAACTCAGTGTCACAAGAAGAAAATAATGTAATACACAATGTATCTGATTCTTCTCAATCTTGATTCCGGCCAAGGCTACTTCTGTCTGGAATTGACTGGGTCTGCAGAGTTGAAACAATCTACGGCATAAACATACCCCCAGATACAACAATCTCCCGAACAAATCCATATGAAAGAATGTCAGTTACTGATGATGTGCAGTGGTGATACATTGACTAAGCTTTAATCTGAACCACACCGTATGATGTATACTGAATTTCAAGATTTTTCTGATGAGATGCAACACAATCCAACGTGTGTTTTACTGAATTTCAAGCTTTTTCTTTCAGTATTATTTCATGCATGCATGCTTAACTCTGTCAAATGCTTTGCTTCTTCAAATATATCATTTTATCCTGAAAGAATAATTGAGACTGGATAAAGCTAGGTAAGTTAGTGAATGTTTACAATGTTTAGAAAATTATCAGTGACTATTTACTTAACATGGTAACATAAACACAAATGCAGTTCACACATACACATAAACATAAGGTGTCACCTTATACAGTGGTGGAATACCGACATAAATTTTGTTCATAATTTTGTTTGATCAACATACTTATTTTTGATGTTGCAGGAAGCGAGGAATTTTAAGAGAAATGGTAGAAACACTTAAACTTTCTATTTTTTTTTATTTCAACATTTTACATTTAAATTTTAGATGTAACCCAAAAAAAGAAAAAAACAGGGTACAGGGTACGTACCCGGAACCAGGCCCAGGGTACAGGGTACAAAACGGAACCGGACTCAGGATACAGGGTACAGGGTACAGGTACAAAATTCAAGAACCGACCATGGGGAGGTACAGATACAGGGTTCCACCAAGAACCGAATCGAACCGACCTTTGGGCAGCCCTACTTTTAGCTGGAGGCGCTTAATCTAAGTCGGATTTATAGAATGCTTAAGTGTGTCCTCCTGGGGCATGGCCGCGCTAGTCTTTTCTGTATCGTTCTAGTCTTATCTATGTCCCTAAGGAGCATATAGATTACATAGAATGGTAATAATGGGATATAGATCATATGATTGGAATTTTTTCGGTGAGGTATAATAGTATTGGAACCATGCATATTGTCGTCTTGGCGTTGTTCCGTATGCAGTGAAATTCAGGGCTACAAAATTATGCAGCGACTTTGGAATTGCAAGTCTTTGCAGCGATCTTTTTATTTTCCTGGACTTTTTTAAAGGTGACACCGAATTTTTGGAATAAATTTAACTTTTTATACCACGATCAAATTTGATCGGCATGTAAATTTAACTTAACAGGTTACGAGTCAAAATGTTTGTAATCCTTGGCTAAGCCACCGTATTCTAGACACTAAAATGTTTCACAGTGCAAAAGATTTTTTATTTATTTAAAAAACTAGGTATATCGGTAAAAGTTAATTTATAATCAGATTAAATTACTGTTATATCCTTACTTTTATTTATAGGAATTTTTTTAGTGTAGGTATACATTGAGGGCAAAAAATAGTCCAAAAATTTTACAGCTTTAAAACGCTGTTGCTAAGGGGAGTTCCCTTTATGTATAGTAATAGATGAAGAAGATTGGATGACGAAAATGGACTAAATGAAAACCAGAGCTTAATCCTGTGATTAAGATTCTAAAAATGACACCTTGAGCAGTAGTACCATATGTCAGCTAATTAAACAATAGTCAACTTGTTTGATCTTTCTTACTCTCCAAAATCTTACTAAAGTCCAGTCTTATTCTTAAATACACACAGACACGCTAACACGGCTTTCGGAGAGCTCGATTTTGTGTCTTCTTATCCCTATCCATTTCGCGCCTAGGAGTAGTTGTTGTACAATATGTACCTTGTGTAATTAAATAAAACATAAATTTTTGCCCCATTACTTACTTCATCAACCCTACACTGACTTAGTCGTATTTTTATACCGTGTATTGCATTAATTGATCTATTGCTATGCAACGACCCATTGACGACTATATATCTAACAGTCACTCGGCTAACGCCTGAAGCAAGATTGAAAATGTAGGTGGGCTAAAAATATCATAATTATTTTTCTTTTTGAAGAATGAAAATACCATGATATGCTAAGAATTATATTTCTAGGGGGTTATTATTTTATTTATAAAAAAAATGGTCTTGAAAAAATTATATTTAGGTAGGTATTTTCGTAGATGCCCAAAGCACTCCCAGCAACTCCCCTGTTCCGTCACTCATTCTTTTTCAGAGAAATCCCAATTTTTTTAGAGTATGATTCAAAGTGTTTGTAAAAATTATGTGCAATTAAGTGTACGGTTTTTACAAGCTGATAATCAGATGTAATGGCTATCAAATGATTGATTAAGTCAGTCTAAACTAGTGGAATCAAAGTATCAAGCTTTGAGTTAGTATAAAAGGAGTGCCCCGTTGGGATCAACGGGCAGAAATGTTAGTAAGAGGAGACTCGATGGAATTGCTATTTGTCTATAGCTAAATTGGTAAATTGAATTCTTGGGCAACAAAATTGGAATCCTTGGCCAAATATCACATGCGATCAAAATCTTCGCAGCAGCAGCATTTTTCTATGCCGTGAGCCTTACCCAGAAAAGTTTGCTAGATGTTGATGTGTTCAACGGGTTGAGATTCAAAATGTTTAATCCTTGGCAAAACAACACGTTACATATAAAATTGACTGACGATGAAAATGGACAAAACTAACACTAGAGCCTCAACGAGCAAAAGTCTCGTTTGGACAATTGTGCGAACAAAACCATAAAAATGACCACTCTGTCAGTTAAATAATAAACCAACAGTAGTCAAGTTCTTTGAGGGAGAAAATCCGAAGGGGTGTGTGTAAAGCATTTTCGTCTCTAACACGCCTTCCGAGAGCTATACTTCTAATGTCTTATCCTTCTGTATCCATTCCACCATTCTACCAAGTGTAGTAAAGTCAGTTACTTATAAAATTGAATATTTTTGCGCCCTTTATTACTTCGTCAACCCTCCACCGTAAACTCGTATTTTTAATCTACGTATTGCTTTAGCTGATGTATATGCCATTGGCAAATTGCTGACTAAGATTTAAGAGCCATCCCGCATTTTCTTTGATAAATCTCACGTTTTTAAGATGTAGTTTTGAATTGGCTATGAAAACTATGTATATTGAGTTAACTACTTCAATAGTTATGCTTCAGAAAAAAAAAATCAATAGTCAGCCAACGGTCGGATGTGATGCGATATTAATGTCATGGAGTATTTGCGATGATAATAGGCCAGCCTAGGCTAATAGGATCGAATATATATACCTTAGTGTTAATTGGAGGAACGTGCCTTTCAGGTGACTTTCATGGAAATTGAGGTAAGAGCAACATCTAATTAGGGTATATGCAAACCTATATTGAACTACCACGTGGGCCTAATTTTATGAACAAGTTTCCAAAAAAAATTACAAAAATTTAAGCAAACAAGTGCATATATAAAAAAAAAAAGATAAAATTTTATGCAGTTATTATTAGGCAAAAGAGAAAATGGATCTTATTATCCAAATATCTTTAAAATATAGTTTTAGTGGACTTATAAAGAGTAGTGATGGGAGAAAGGACATCAAAAATCCTAGACAATTATATCCCTTATTTTTATATTTTTATATTTTATCATTTCTCTTTCCAATTTAAAAACCAATCATAAAAATTTCATAACTTCTAAAATATTTATCCAATTTAAATAAAATTTATTTGGTTGGAAAGAGTTTTAAATTATCTACAAAACAAAATCTATTGTTGATAGTAAATTCAAAAGTTTTTTTTCAAAAAAAATAGCTAGGATGAAACTGATTGCATCCTGGATAGAGAAAATTATTCGAAAAATAGCTAGGATGAAACTGGATGCATCCTAACTTAAACTAAGAAAAAGAAAATATTCAAAAATAGCTAGGATGAAACTGGTTGCATTCATGCCTAAAATAAGACAAAAAAAATTATACGACTATATATATAAAAAAAAACTAGCACAACCACCACCACTACCAACATTTTCAACCGTAACAAGTACCACATTTCTACCACCACCACCTTCAATAAAAACAAAATACAAAAAAAAAACTAACATCACCTTCAACATAAAGATAAATAAATATCTAAACATGCAGGATGAAATTAGATACATCCTAAGAAAAACATATTTATTTATCAGAACATAGAGGATGAAAACATTTTTTTTTGTCATAATGTGCAGGATAAAACCAGTTTCGTCCAATTTTAAACTAAGATGATGTGCATGATAAAACTGGTTTCATTTATATTTAATTTGTAATGTACATGGTTTCAACCAAGTTTAAACTACTAATAATTTGCTCTACGATTTAAGTTGTTTTTATGTTGAAAAAGAAAACAAAACGAAATATGATTTGACTTAAATGTGTATAAAACCTTCGACTACTTCATCTCCAATAAGAATACCTTCTCTTCAGTTCTCTTTAGCCAATGCCGAGCAGTAAACAATGTAGCATTGTATAATCCTGATGTAATCAAAATGATAAATGATATTGCTAATGTTATGGATCTTTTACTTTATTCAATAAATTTATATTGTTTTTGCCAAGTAAAAACTACAGTTTGTATCTATAACCATCTTTGTTGTTTTGTGTGAGATAGAAAGTTATTGGCATGTGTTTGAATTGCTCTATATAGGTTTACTGTAACTTGTTGGTTAGGTCGTCTCTAAATGACCACTTAATGACAACTGACTCGCAAACTCCATCAAGATCATCTATGGGTACAACCTTAGCTAGTAAATACTTTTAGTAGAGGTTAATTTATAACATTCTACATTGTGGCCGATACTCACGAAACATTTCTCATAAAAATTCAATAGAACCCAATAAAAATCTTAAGTCGCTTAGGACATTGGTCTCGTAGAACTGCAGTGTGTTTTAGATTATATATATTCAAACAAAGTTTAATAAAGTGTACACGACGTTGAATTAAAATTTTGTATCTCAATACCAAAAGATAAGTGGTCTTTAAAGGGTATTCTAGTCACCAGTTTAAAAATTAGTTTTGTTAAAAATAAAAAATCGGATGATACATCCAATTTTAAACATTTAAACAGTATCTAAAAAAATTCTTTAATATTTAAACAATATCTAATTTTATTTATCATTTTAACCCATAAATAAAAATTTGAGGATTATTAAACTAATTTATTGTTAAAAGTAACCGACTTTATTACACTAGTACATTTTGCCAACTGCTACAATGGTGTGGAATGGATAAGACAGAAAAGTGTAGTTCTCTAAAGGGCGTGTTAGAGACGAAAATGCTTTACACCCCCGTATTTCTCCCGCAAAGCATTTGACTATTTGCACAAATTATCGTTTTATTTGCACAAATGTCCAAACTAGACTTACTAACATTTTTGCCGGATGACCGCAATGAGGTACTCCTTTTTTATTAACTCAAAGTTTGATACTTTGATTCAACTAGCTTAGGCTGGCTTAATCAATCATTTGATAGCCATCACATCTAACTATTGGCCTGGAAAAAAAAAATTGTACACTTGCACGTAGCTTTTACAGATAACTTGATTCATACTACAAGAAAAAGTTATGATTTTCTTAGAGGATGTCAATGACGGAACTTGAGGATTGTTGGGAGTGCTCCTGCCATTGCCAAATACCTACCTGAAAGCAGGGCAAACTTACGAGACGGTTAATTTGGGCTCAAGCCCGAATCAACTTTCAAATCCACTACTTAAATTTTTTATTTTAAAATTATTTTACGATATAAGCTAAAATGAAAAAGTGATAATAGCTCTTTTCCTGAAACGAAGGAAATATTTAATTTGTCAATGTAGATCACACTTTGCTTTTAAGCCACCTGGACCCATCAGTGCCTGAAAATGTTTTTTTGACCATCTAAAAGAGTTTGATAGCCTTTGAGAAATATAACTCTTAGCACATCATATTATTTTAGTGCAACTATATTTTCAATCTCGCTTCCTGCGCTGGAGGGTGCAGAGTGGCACTTAGATATATAGTCGGGGATTAGGCCTGTCAACCACACTTGTTAAACCGATATCAGTAGTTCCGTGTCCGTTCCAATAATTTTTATGGGTATCCATTATTCATTAAGTTCCAACGGATAATAAAAAAATAATTTAATATTCTTTCCGTTATTAATAGATATCGGATAATTATTTATAATAATTTATTCTGTTATACTATAATTTACATGGCCAGTAAGAAATTAAATAATATTATGATTCAGCTTGGTCATCATCTCATTTTTATGTTCACAATAAGTCTAATATGCTTGCTAGTTATTATTGTACTCGAAATGTTTGTAAGTCTATTAATATTCAATAATAGTTGATTCTTATATTCTACTGATAGACACATTTTTGTGTCTAAATTGCGCCTGACTATCTGTTTCGATAGTATTCGATTTTGCACTTATTACGTCTTTTTATGTCTTTGTAGGTATTTTTGAGAAATAAATATTTGCGGAAAAATTGGCTCGAAAAGTGATATAGGCACCCACACTTTGGATTGGGGCACCCTTTCACATTTCAAAAAATCAACTTTGGCGGGAACACGGGAAGGGAACTGCTGGAACACAATTCACGTGATTTTTGTGAGATTTGAGTGATTCTAAATCACCCAAAGACTAGAAGATATCATCACAAAACCAAAACACGTCAAATAACACAATTCACGCCGGGAAAATCTGCTGCAGAAGTGAACTTGGACGGAAATCAGATTCTAGCCAGGAATCGGATTTGTTACGATCACAGCTGGATTTGGATGGGTTTTAAAGAGTTCTATTGGGATTAGAAGACTTCCTAGGGTTTGTATAGCCTATAAATACCAAGAGAAGTGAAGAGAAGCGGGGATACGAAGCCCAGAGAAATCACCGAAACAATTCAGGAAATTCCGGTCATCTGCTACTGTTCTGTAGCCGGAGAAGAAGAAGACGCAACGTTTGTAACTGTTGCTGATACTGTTGCTTAGTTCTGTGGTGTTTTTTCTTCTGTAACACAGCTGAACCCTGTTCTGTAACGCATATACGCGTCTCTGTTCAGCTGTGTTACATCTATTTCACCTTTTTAAACACTTTTTGGAGCAATGAAAGATTATTTTGAGCATATTTTCTCTACCATGAGCTAATCACCATCACTGGGATGAAGGAGGAAGCTTTTTCTCTAATAATTAAGTGGTATGTATTTAATTAATTTATTTATGATTAATTGCCTTGATTGAAAATTGATTTAAAAGATTTTTATTAAGCAATTGTGATTCCGTTAGATGGTGCATGCCTCAGATTAGGTCCCTAGATGCTCCATGCTTGTGTTATACAGTTGTTGTTTTGAAAATCTATTTTTACAATGCTTTAGAATCATAATAAAATGTTTTAATTGCATGATTAAAATTACTATCACTTGATTTATTGGTTGAAAGTGGAATCCTGAATCCTAGTTCTTCCCCATATTTTTAAGTCATCTTGATTTTATTATGTTTGTTTTCTTTAATTAAAATTGAGTCTATAATTAAACCTTCACAAGTCTGAGAATCGAACCTCTTTTTACCACTATATTTTATCACATCATCTATCGAATACAATTTGATCACTTTTTTTAATATTCTAAATAATACCAAACTATGCTTAAGCAATTTGAGTTTGTATTAATAATTTTGGCCGTGTCTAGTTGCGTGGAAACACAAATTCTTAGACTTCAATTCAGTCGAATTTGAAGTCTGAATTATCAACATGCTATATGCATATGAATGTTTAAGAATTTAGTTATGAGAAATAAGAGCGTCCACAGTCATGAGATGACCAAATACCAAAACCAAAGATCAAATACCAAATTTCTTTGGTTATACTCTATGAGAAACGCAGCGGTGGAAGAGTATACCAAATAATAAACGTTAGCATAAATGTCTGCCTAGTTTATGTTAGTACATGGACGGTATTCTAAATGTCCGCCTGGTTATGCTAGTACACGAGCGATACTCTAAGTGTCCGCCTGGTTTTCAGATGTTCATTTTCATTTGCACCTTCCATCAAACGTTTTCTAACACATACGCTTGATGCTCGACTAAAGGGTTTGGTCCGAATTTCAGACCAAATTTAGTCCAAAACCTTAGAAAAACTCGACTATAACTAAATATAATCGTCCCACTGTGATTAATTTTGGACTGATCAAAGAATAAATTTGAATTTGGTCCGTATTATACTCACGTGACTGTGGATGTTCTAGATCACACTTTAGAGAATTTCATTTCATTTTGAATCATCATAAGTTAAAAGGAACGTGTAATATGTGCATCAGTTGCCAATTGGTGAAAAAACAATCCCCATGAATTTCTAGGAAAACATCTTTGATTAAGACGTTATCATAGGCATAGTTTGTATAAATCTATTTTAAACATCTAGTTACTAGTTAGGTGACTTAACTGATCAAACTCGCTATTGGGTACCAAATTATATGGGGCTATACCAAATTCTTATAAAAGTATAAAATTATCATAACCACAAGATTTACTTGATTGTGGGCTAACAAATTCAGTGTTTATAAAACTTAGTAGTACCATATAATCAGGGTCAGAGCCATGGGCACTGGCATGAAAAACTATTTTCAAGGGGATGTCACCAGAGGAGCTGAGTAGTTACCAACTGTTTCTTAGTTTTGGCTTCGGCATGACGTGTTGAGTAGTTTATTTTTGATTTTTTATGATAATGATATCATTTATATCAATATTTTTCAATCTCGTATTTTTCTTTGTGCCCACGCTTCTTAAGTCTGTACATCATTGACTTCTCATGTGTATGGTCCGATTGTTATCCAATATCTATAACCGATACTGCAACCAAGTGGGAATCTAGCTCTATATAGATGAAATTTTTACTCATGAAAATATTTTGAACAAATATTGATACCCATTATAATATTTCTCCATTTCTGAAAAACAAATCTATCAATTTTTAATTTAATATATTTTTAGACTAAAATAAAAAAGTGATAATATCTTTTTTTTAGAAATAGAGGAGGTATTATTTTAACTAACAGTAACCGCTCCAAATTGATAAAAGAATTTTTTTCTTTTATATACGCACTTGCCCCCCTTGTTTGATTGAATTTTCTTGACAAATATTGAAAAGTTGTTCATAAAATTAGGTTTGCATCATGAATTCTTCATATTGAAATTGTTAATAATTGAGATTGATTTCACCACAACAACTGATCCTTGTAACCATTGTTTGGTAGTATTAACGATGCAAAATGTATTGGCTAGCTCGTCATTGTTTTTTCCTCTTAACGATCCGCATATTATTCTTGGAATTGTAATCGTTCGTATGTAATGCATCATTGACTTATTGACTTTGATGAGTGTATCTTTTTCTCGTTTCTGGATCATCATCAAAGATTATATTTCATTATTTTCTGTCTACTAAAGTAGAATCGAGATTTTAGTCACAGGGGGAATTTCCATCGAAGTCTCCTCTTACTACACTAGCTATAGCTAGTACAGACATACTGTACCAACTGCTACCATGGTTGGGCGGACAGGGGATAAGACAGACAAGTGTAGCTCTCGGAAGGGAGTGCTAGAGACGAAAATTCCTTAACAGTTTACACTACACCCGCGGCCCCGGATTGGATTTCTCCTTCAAATAATTTGACTACTGTTGGTTGATTAATTAACTGACATGTGCCCAAGAATTTGCACAAATGTCCAAACGAGACTTTAACTCGTTGAAGCTCTAGTGTTAGTTTTGTGGATTTTCATCACCAGTCAACTTTGTGTGTAAGGATTTAACATTTTGACTCGCAACACGATTGAACTCATCAACATCTAGCAAAATTTTCTTGGGTAAAACCAAAATTTATTTTGAGAATTCAAAACCTATTTGCATTTTCAGAATCACCCTATTTTTTATTTATTTTTTTGTTACTGCAGTGAATTTATCTGCATACCAAGCAAGGCCTTAGTAGCAAGTATGGCGTTATGCACACGGTGGTGGTAGCATCTGGTGAGACTAGTTCCAAAACGTTTTATGTCCGACCTGGACTAGTCGGTCGAATCATTTGAGCAGATTGAATAATAAATGCATGGATTACGAATATCAATTTTTTTTATCATATGATTTATAATCGCACAATTGTAGGTATGATCGTTTTCAAAAGTCCGAGCGAGAGTGAGACCATCAAAGTAGGAGGTAACTTTTTAAGCGGCTACCACAACAGAAAACAAAAGCAAAAAAGCAAATGGGAACGTGATGCAATATGGATGTCCCATATCAATATTGAAACACCATATATATTTTATCTTTGTAATATTCTGAATACAATGAAGATACTTTCGGTGTTAGTATAAATTAGAAGATGAAAGTTAGGGCTAGAGAAGAGTTTTTAGTTTGTTTTAGAACATCTATGTGAGAATGAGAGTTGTTTCTTCTTTCAAACCTAATTGTTGCCTCTTAGGAGAATTAGATCATCTAATTCTAGAGCCTCAGGTAGATGCAGTGCTTTTTAGTATCTCGTAGTTTCCAATTGATATTAGGTAGAAACTATAAGTTGTAGGAGAAAGATCTTCATTTTTAGGTTATTCTTTTAATCAAAGGGTAGAAGAAACTAATTTGGATAATTCCAATTTATATATTTTCAATTTATTTTATTTATAAGCTTCAGCATCTCAACAAAATACCTATCACGATCCACCGTTGACTTTGATGTGTATGTTTTCCTCATTAAGGGATCACCATCTTGGTCTACAAACCACATGTAATATTTGGCCTATGGTTTGAATTTTATTGTCCGAAAATTCAAATTACCAATTTAGCTACAATAAATTGGTTTAATAATCCTCAAATTCTTATTTATGGATTGAGAAGACGAGTAAAATTAGATACTATTTAAATATCCAAGAATTTTTTTAGGTACTTTTTTAATGTACAAAATTGGATATACACCCAAATTTTTATTTTTAACAAAACTATTTCTTAAACCGGTGATTAAAATACCCTTTGAAGACCACTTATCTTTTGGTATTGAGATATAAAATTCTAGTTCAACGTCGTGTACACTTTACAAAACTTTGTTTGAATATATATAATCTAAGACACACTTCAGTTCTACGAGACCAATGTTTTAAGCGACTTAAGAGTTTTATTGGGTTCTATTGAACTTTCATGAGAAATGTTTCGTGAGTATCGGCCACAATGTAGAATTTTATAAATTAACCTCTACTAAAAGTATTTACTAGATAAGGCTGCACCCAGAGATGATCTTGATGGTCTTGATGGAGTCTGCGAGTCAGTTTCCGTTAGGTGGTCATTTAGAGACAACCTAACCAACAAGTTACAGTAAACCTATGTAGAGCAATTCAAACACATCCAATAACTTTTTATCTCACACAAAGCAACAAAGATGGTTGTAGATACATACTGTAGTTTTTACTTGGCAAAAACAATATAAATTTATTGAATAAAGTAAAAGATCCATAATAATTAGCAATATCATTTATCATTTTGATTATATCAGGATGTATATACGAAATTGAGTGGAACCTATTACCACTACCATTACCAGGCACATATTATTATGATACTGCTCCATTCCATAATAACAACCACCAACAAGTATACCCATTTGTCCACGACCATTCCAAAACGACATTGCTATCATCTTCCCTCCTCTTTCCCTCTATGTGGATCCGACATTGGATTCCTCGGGATATTATGACTTTTTCCACTTGACTCATTCAAACTATGCATAACCAGCGTTGTTGCAAATAACAGATCCGACGACGAAGACTCTTCATTTGACAACCCCCCTTGCATTCTTTTTAAACACAATCTATATTTTTTTTTACAAATAACTAGCAACATTCTTTCTTGTCAACATTCATCATTTGCATAATAGTTTTTGTCACATCATTCTTAATAACTAAATGTCTAGTTTCATTAATAAACTACACATGATGCACTTAGATACATCAAAAATAACACATGATGCACCTGGATACATCCACTATTGATATTGTTATTCTTATTTCAGTGACAACACATGATGAAACCAGTTTCATCCAGTGGTAACACTTTATGTACCCAAGTGGATCCAATGGTAATACAAGATGAAATCAGGTTCATCTAGTAAAAACACACGATGAAACCAGGTGCAGCAGAGTGTACATTAAGATGAAACAAATTAAAAAAATATGTAAACAAGGATTTACACAATTGCATCAGATTCTAGGCCAAAATGTAAATTGTTTATGTATACAAGTGCATCTAGTAACAACACATGGATGTACGAGGTTTCAAAACCTTCTATCTTAACTCGCTAACGGCATTCACATCATTTTTATTCTATGTTATTGATTCAGTAATCTTCCCGCTTTTCCTTCTTGTAACAATTTAAATCATAATTCATTCGTAATGACCATTTGTAAACCTAGAGGTGTATATTATACTTTAAACCTTGATGAAACCAAGTTCAATTGATTCTAAAACAGGATGAGATGAAATAACCAAGTTCAATTGAATCTAAGACAGGATGAAACCAGTTGCATCCTAGTTTAAACATGGATGAAACCAAATTCAGCTGAAATTTAAACAGGATGAAACCAATTTCATCTTAGTTTAAACTTGGATGTAACCAAATTCAACCAAATCTAAACCATATTTCCCCAAGTTTATGCAATTCTAGACTAGGATTAAACAAAGTTCGACTAAATTTAATCATAAATACCCAAATTCATCCCATTATACAAAAATAATTAATAACATTGAAAACAGAAAGCAGTACCGTTAGATGGAGGCGCCATTGAGTCCTACCAATTCAACAAAACTATTAAAACATAAAATCAACTAGCCGTTAGTTCGAGTTAAAATCAACTAAATAGGAAGCAACACAATTTGGAAGTATTTTCTAGTGTTCCATAATCATTAAAAAAATTAATAGAAAACCAAAAATCAAATACATAGAAATAGTAACTACTGTCGTGTTGGTCGTGATTAACGAATGATGTTTTCTAGGGTTTCTAGTGTCTTGGGTGTTTGTGGCGATGGTGGTAGTTGAGAAATAAAATCGAATAGGTTTTTATGGTGGGTGTGGTGGTTAAGGGATAAAATTGGTTAGGGTTTTTGGTGTTTGTGGTGGTGGTGGAGGTTAATGGATGATTGAAGTCGCCATGGTGGTGGCCAATAAGAGATGAAAGTAAATTTTTTGTTGCTGATTTTTGAAATGGTGACAGTGAAGAATGTTCAATGTAGATGGAAGACAGAGTGTTGATGATGTCAATGGAGGAGAATCAAAATAATGAAAGATGAGGTTTATTATTTTTATGTTAGTGGATAAATTAGATGGTGGTGGAGAAGGTAAAAAAAGATAGAGTTTATTCTGTCATGGAGAAAGATGATGGTGGAGAGAAAGGAGATATGTAGAGAAATTGAGAAATTGCTTTCTGATGGTTCTAATATGTCGTAATGGAGAAGAGTTAAGGGTACAATGTCAGTTTTATGTTTAGTATATTCTCGTCCATTTCACCCAACTCAATAATTTACGTGTCCAGTACAATCTGACTTTAAAAATTCCTGGGCATTTAAACCCATTTTCTCTACTTTTAATATTGAGCACTTTTACCCTCTTTCTTACTTCGTCGACCCTTCACTGATTAAGACGTAAACACAGACTCGTATTTTTAACCTACGTATTGCTTTAGTCAATGTATATGTCATTGAAAAGTTGCTGACTATTTTTAAGTCATCGGGCACTCTCGTTGAAAAATCTCAGGAATTTTTTTTATAAAACATTTTTGAGACGTAATTTTAAATTAGATACGAAAACTATATACATTGAGTATACAACTACAATAATTAGCTACGATCAGATGTGATACTATATTACTATTGAGTATACAGAAGAAACCAAGCGGCAGACGGACGAACAAATCATGCGGCAGATGGAAGTCAATCAGAAACCTTTTCAACCAAAATTTGAGACCTTATGATCCCCTCTTTCTTAAACCAAATTGTAGTAAATCACTCAATGGTTATCACATATCATCATATAACTGCTTCCTAACCTATTAAATACCTTTTGTGCTTCTAAAATAAAATAAAAAAAATCGTTTTTGTTTCTGTATTTCCCTTGACTTAAATCAAACTTCAAAACCCTAATCCTGTCTGTGTTATAATTTTTACCTTAATGAACTTTTGGTGTGAATAGAAAGTATCTTGAAAAAAGAATAACTTATAGAGGGCTATCATCATTGGGGTTACCCTACTTGAGGCTACCCTCTTCTGACGATGATATTGGCTATCAATTTTAAGAGTAACTGACTTTATTACACTGCTAGTACATAATTTTTAATTAGTATTTTAGTTTTTGGTAACTGTTCATAGCAATAGTTTTATCTGTCTCCTCAAACACAAAGGCACATACTCTATCTTATTAGCCTAGGATGGCCTAATTTGATTTCTGTTATTTTCTGATTTGAAGAGTATCGAATGAGGGGACTTAGGCCAAGTCTTATGGAGGTAGAAAATGATCATATTTGATCAAAAACAACCACTATGAAGGTAGTGAATAATCAAAATGACCTCTCCAATGATCTGATTTGAGGAGATGCACTGCGCGGCATAGTCTTAGTCGAGCGACAAATAATAAGTCGCTGGCGGCCAAGGCTTTGTCGCTCGACTAGGACTATGTCGTCAACAGCTAACTATTTCCCGCCTATAAATTCACCATTTTCAAATCAAATTTTTACACAAAAGTTTTCCTACTTTCTCTACTTTCTACTCTAAATTTTGTTTCTCCAAATGACACAAATTGCAAATCTTGATTTGGCAATATAACTAGAGTTTTACGGAGTCATACTTGAAGCGCTTTTAATAAGATATGTGATGGTTATAATAAAATAGAGAATGAAAAAAGAGGTCTTCGGGTTTTAGATGTTAACCAAGTCGCACCGAAAAGAAAATTAAAGTTCAAGGCAAGAAAAATTAGGGTAATTTTTTTTTGAAAGTTAGTAGTACTTTTCAAAAAAATAAGGGAAAATCTTCTCAAGAGCGCATTGAATGGAAAATACGTCAAGTGAGATAAACATGAGGCTCAAGATTGTCAGAGATTTTTATTGAAGTGTTTACGTTTTTACTTCCCTAGTTCATATCTTATAAAAGAGCGTAGTATAGTAGTAAATTAATGTAATATAATGGAGATTAGTGTTTAAGTTAATTGAATCAAATTATTAATTAAACTTGCAATGAAATTTACTCAAATTATTTCCTACTTCTGACCAAATGTAATTTCTCTTAACATTCACGCATTTAAATTCATAAATAAATTAAATTAAAAAAGACTAGTTTTTTATTCAACACATAATATCAAAATTACATATTTTTGATTCAATTAAAACATAAAATAAAAATTGCATATTATTTCCTGGTTGATATCCTCTAGGTTGAGGAAAGATCCAGCTTTCATCTGGGGGTAGTTTCTTTGTGCTAACATGGCTACTATAGTAGGTTGAGTAGTGTCAGGAGGTTGAGTTTTCATCATCACCATAACCTCCAAAAGGAATCAAAGGAAGCTGAGAACTAGTTGCCTCAACGTCTCGAACGGGTCAATACCATGTGAAGCCTCCTACTCTTGGAACCGGGGTGTAAAGATTCGCCAATAATTGATTACCTCTTGGAGTCCTCAAATCCATTCCTCTGGACTCCGATATCATAAAAGTTTCTTGCACGTTCTCATCTGGTGTGTCAGCACTTCTTTGACTGCTTCTACAAGTGCCTCTGCTTCTACAATTGCCTCGACTTGGTTGACTCTGATGACTTGGTTGTCTTTCGCCATATGGACTAGATTCATCTGGAATATCAACTCAATTTTCTCGTCATTTAGGTCAGGAGCCCCATGTAATGCCTCTCCATTTGCTGTGATCACCAATGATAATCGTTCAACCTTTGTTGCATCTCATGTTCTGAAGCTTCTACTGTCCAATACAGATACGTCCGATCCATAACTTGAGAAATCACTGGAAAATTTATACATTCTCACTGTAGAACATACTCGGCACCTCCCAGTCAAACGGTGGCATAGCTGACGAAGAAGATGAACCTCCCTGTCCACTGAGATAAACCAAGGAAGCGGACGTTGCTGGTGGAGGTTGGCATGGAAGAAACGCAAAATCAAGTGGAAATCTACCTAGAGATGGCACATCCATAACTCCCACATATTGCGGCTCCATTTGAATGTTATCCTTGCTAATCTTGTTGAACCAGCTGATATAATCATGATCGTCAATATGGTCCTCGACCAAGTCATTTGCATGAGCCCAGTCTTGAGCATTTTGCAACAACGAACGGTAATCCGCTAAGGAAATCTCCCCGCTTGGAAGTGGGTTGATATATTTTATTATTCTCCGATGAAGTTGTGGAATGAGTATTTCCCCAAAGTACCAAACACCTTTCCCGAATTAATCACTGTAAAACACTGATCGACGTAAACTCAACTCTAGTATCCTTTGAGCAGCTTCAGTGTGGTATTGTGGATGATCAACATACATCATAGTAATAAAGTTTTGCCTTGTTATCCACACTTGTTGAATCCTATTAACCAGCTCAGAGTGTTGATCGTCATCTGGATGAAGTGGGAACCAGTTGGCAGACCGATATTTCTCTATAATTGGAAAAACAACGCCTGGTTGTATAAGAGCAGGTTCACCAACACGGAAGTAAGTATACCACATATACTGTGAAAACATTGGAAAATTTAATTAGTTAGTACATATAACATTTATAATTTTATAATATTATTATTAAAATTATAAATTAATTAGATATTTACCTCTAAGATTCCCCCAAAATAATTCAAACTTGGTTTGACGTCTGCGAAATTCCAAAGTGCTATGTAGATCAAAGATAACAGTGCAGACCCCCAGTCATATACCCTGGAGATGACTCTAAATCTTCAAACGCTTCGAGAAAACCAATAGGTGTCACTGAGCTAGCATTTGGAAAAAGGCATTGTCCTAGCACGTATAACACAAACACTCTTTCGAGCTTAACATAGTGCTCAACTTTCTCTTCTTCAGAATCCTCGACCACTTTCTCTCTATAACGTTTTAAAAAAGCTTTCAACCTAGAGACTTTGATTCCACCAGCTTTAAGAACTCTGTGCTCATCATTTCCTACTTCATCGGAAGAATACAATACAAGACGTTCTTTCCATCTATCTTGTGCTTTCCACTTCTGTTGGTCATATAAAACCATATCTCCCTCGCATAGTATTTCCGTCAACATATAAATATCTAATGGAGTAACTCCTACAAACAACATTTTGAAATTAATTTTCGGTTATAAATCCTAAAGTTTGCATCAACCTAATATTTGCATATATAAAATAAAAAACAAAAACACAAAAAATTAATTAGACAATAAACAAGCTTACCGCATTCGAAATCCTTAAAATAGAACGTTTTTGTAGTCTTCCACCAACGTTCTAATATTACTGGAAAAACAACTGTCATATGGTTCTTAGGGTTTAATAAATATAAATGATACCATGGATATCTGCAGACTCTTTCTTTAACTGCATCAGGGAGCCACTCATACACGATATGAAATTCAGTTAACCCACCTCTTAGATTGGTACACCGAGTTCTCTTTTGATGGTATGATATATGACCATCCACTACACCATTGCCCGCAAGTTGTCTAACCTGTTGGAATCCCCCATTTCTATCCTGATTCCAGTTCAGTCCACTACTTGGGCCGCCTGTTGGTTGACCATTTCTGTTTCTTTTATTTCTTAAGAAACTTATCCTGATTCCAGTTCAGTCCACTACTTGGGCCGCCTGTTGGTTGACCATTTATGTTTCTTTTATTTCTTAAGAAACTCATCGTGGCAGAAATTTTTTTTGCAGTTTTTTTTTTTTACTTTAGATGATTTTGGTGTTTAGATGTAAAATTGTGAGGGAGGATGAAAAATTGGCTGACTATTTATAAGCGATAGAAAATCGGTCGTAGGCGATGGAGACTATGTCAAGCGACATAGTTCCCATCGCCCATAGCTTTTTCCGTAGTGGCGCGCATCCTGTTTGTCCAGCCACGTGGATGGACAAACTAACCCATTAGATATGGGTGCATATGACTTGGCCTTGGAGCCATGTTACTAAAGAATCCTATTTTGAGGCATAAAAATTTATTACTCATTGTAGGGTGATAAGGGTATCTTAGGGGCAGTTCAACTACTTTGATACCAAAGCCGTGCAAACTCCTGAAGCGCTAAATCCTATATTGTGGCCCGGTAAGGGGAACTGGCTCCGGTGGAGGCGGGTGGATCAAGCTCTCTGGTTTTTCTTTAAAAAGTTTTTAACTTTTTTACTTAATTTTTAAATAATCTTTTATAATTTTTTTAATTTTTAATTCTTTTTATTTTTTAAGTTATTTTTGTTTGATTATTTTGCTTAGTGTTTTTAGTTATTTCTAAATAAAGACGTTTTTTAATCGTGTAAATAAAAAAAAGTTAAAAAAATAAAAAAATAATTATAATTACATAACTATAAACCATAAGAATATTTTTATTATTAATAAAGAATATTGGATAAAGGAAATGAGTTTTATAACCTAATGACCTTATTTTATCATCATTAGATATGTTTCAAAATATTATTTTTATTAAAGGCTGATGCTAAAATTGGTGGACAGATACCAAACCATAAAGGAGAAAATAATTCAGGCCATGGTAGTCGTCGCCTTGGAGTACCTTGTCAATTTACACCGTTGGTTTCACCAAACAATGGCTACAACCTACTAGGATTAGTTGTTGCGGTGGACTCAATCTCAATTGATGTCACCCCAAACTGCAGATTAACTAGTTGGTACTTGGTACACTAGCTAGTGACACATTTGAAAATGATTTCCTACATTTATATATTAACTTTCGTTTTCTTCAGTTTTAATAATAATTTCAATATGAAGAATTCATGATGCAAACCTATATGAAACTACCACATGGGCCTAATTTCATCAATTTAGAGACAGATTATTCCCACTTGGTTGCAGTATCAACTATCGATATTGGATAATGATGTACAAAATTATTTAAGATGCGTGGGAACAAAGAAAATTACAAGATTGGAAAATCATGGGGGAAGGTTTGTTTTTTATCTTATTGGCAACTTATGCACATCTTAAACGTTTTAATTTATGATTCAAAATGAGACGAAATTATTACAAAGTTTGATTTACTTCATATAATGCTCAAACATTCATACATATAGCAATAGCATTTTGACATTCAGACTTCAATTTCCTTATCACTGACGGAACTAGGCATGGCAGAAGAAAAGAAAAAAATGCTACAAACTCGATATCATCACTTTCAATATCGCCCTTGTATTCAACTATGCCCTTCCGTTCAACTCATAAAACCAAGTTTTGCGATAGAATCTGCTCATGCTTGGTTTAGAGTTTCCGATGGCCTGAAGCGAAAAACGGAACGTGACCTCTTACTCCTTAATGGGACATTTAATCATGACTTAATCAATTATAAATGTCTTTGTCAATGGTGGCATTCGATAAAAGTGCATTTTGTTCCATTAATACTTATTTCCTGGTTGAGTATGTTCGAGTATGTTTGATCAATTTTTGTAAAAAGTCTCTACATAATTTGGGCTTTGACATCTTACAAAATGTGACCCAATGAAAGGAATTGGGCCGAGTGACACCAAATCAACTAAAACGTTTGCATTGCCGCTACCATGGTTCATAACTGATGTTGTTGATGATATGTGAAGCAATTGATGACTCTGGAATATTGTTTTTCCACTAATTGGCAACTTATGCACATTATGAACGTTTTAATTTATGATTCAAAATAAAGTGAATTTCTTTCAAGTTTGATTTACTTCATACAGTGTTTAATCTGATATTAAGGATTTTTTTTTTTTTTTTTAAAGGAACACGAAAAATACTTCTAATTTTATATATTAAATAAGATTATCTACACTAATCAAATGCATATAAATAAAGATATATTAATAAGTAAATAAATAGAAAAATATTAAATACATGTATTTCATTGAGAAGATCGATTTAGAAATGGTGTAAAGATTCAGATTTCACCATTTGAAATTTTCTTCAGACTGAATTTTTTTGTCTTCTTCATTAAGACTAAATGCTCCTATAGAGGAGTGATTTGCGCTATACATCAAAATCATGATCATATCTCGTAGTCATGGATCTTCGTAAACATGTAGATCTACGTCAATCCGATGTAGACCGCCCTCGAACATATGTTTGAAACGATTGCGACAATCGACATAAACGCCTTGAAAGCTATATGAAATTATTATGGATATATATAATAAGTAATCTAAGTTCCTAAAACAGACCATCAAATATGAAAATAAAATATACAAAATATTCTGATGATCATATAAATAGGAATCATAATTTATTATAGACATAATAAGGGTCAATTATAAATATAGGCCCGTTTTTTTATGTACTTTATAAATATAGGCCCGTTTTTTATACTTTGCAAATATAGGCCTGACCGAAAAATTAAGTAATATGTTTTTATCAATATATCAAGGTCTGACCGAGAAATTGACCAAATCCAACGAGAAATTTTTTACCATGAGTAGCTAGATTCCTCCCTTAGGATTAGAAAGGGAGTCCAACTATTTTTGCTAACATGATGTGACTATTTTTCTCTAATAATTCTCTCGGTCCTATTTTCTTGTGTAATCACGATAATATTTTTTTATGTGTCCTAATGCTTTATTAATTGTGTTATATTTTCTTTTCAGAGATAAGCATATTATAGGGGAGAAAATTATTAATCCTTTGAGAAAAACAATTGAATTAAAACGATTTATTTTCCAAGATGTAACTATTGTGTCCGAAATCGTCTTGTATATTATTTTGAGAATTTTATAGAAAATTGTTACAATCATCTAGTAAGTATAGTTGTGATGAAATCTTGAGTCCTAGGTTTTATTTTATTTGTAAATCAATTTTAGCATTTTAAGTATTGTTAATTTTAGAATAAAATCACCAAACCAATTATCATTAGCACAATAATTAATTAAAAACTTAAAATAACGATTCTGAAATCCCTATGGAACGAGCCGTATATTGTATATTGTCCAATCGACAGCCGCACACTTGCGGCAATCAATCAAAATTACCATCAATGATGAATCGGCAGGTGGAACAAAGGGCTCCTTATTCATCAACAACTAAAGAAGAAGAAGTTTATACTGCACCATTAGAAGATGAAGGTGAGGTTCCCATTGAGGAACCTATTCGGCAACAATCTGAGATTATTCCGTCATTGGATTCTCAACGTGAGAAGCGCCAAATTAGTGCACCTATTCGATATGGTTGTGAAGATAGTGTTTCTCATGCTTTATCCATTTTTGAAGATGAGTCGTTTACCTTTAATGATTCAATAAGTAATACACATGCCGCTGAGTAGAAAATAACTATGGATGAGGATATGGAGTCTCTTCGTAAGAATCGCACTTGGGATTAGTTAAGTTTCCCAAGGGTAGAAAAACGATCGGGTGCAAGTGGGTCTATAATGTAAAGGACGGAATTCTAGATTCTAAGGGTATCGTTAGTGGTGTACGATACAAGGCAAGGTTAGTGGTTGAAGGATATGTACAAATGGAAGGTGTGGATTATAATGAATTTTTCTTTCCAGTTGTTAAGCACACTTCCATCGGAATCCTTTTAGCATTCGTGGCGCAGTTTGATTTAGAGCTCGAGCAACTAGATGTCAAGACTTCCTTCTTGCATGGAGATCTGGAGGAGGACATTATATGTCACAACCCATCGGTTATGAGGTTTCCAGTAAAGAAGATTATGTGTATCGACTTCATAAGTCATTGTATGGGTTGAAACACTTACCCAGACAGTGGTCTATGAAGTTTGATACATTTATGTTGCAGTAAGTACGATCAATGTGTGTACTTTAAGAAGCTACGATATGGGAGTTTTTTTTTCTCTTAATCTATGTGGATGACATGCTTATAGCTGCAAAGAGCAAGTCAGAAATTGATGCTTTGAAGAAGCAATTAAGTTTGGAGCTTGAGATGAAAGTTGGGTTCGGCTAAGAATATATTGGGTATTGAAATTACTCGAGATAGATCAAAGGGGAATTTATTTCTTGCTCAGAAATCTTATCTTGAGAAATTATTCGTCGCTTTGGAATGAAAGTTTCTAAAAATATCACTCTTTCGTTGTCGCTAAGTGTTAAGTTATCAGACCAGTTGAGTCCTACTACTGGTAAGGAGAAAAAGTTTATGTCAAAGGTTCTCTATGTTAATGTGGTAGGTTCTTTGATGTATGATATGGTTTGTACTCGTCCAAATATCTCTCAAGCGGTTGGATTGGTTAATCCTGGGAGAGCACATTGGTACGCGGTTTAGGGAATTTTACGATATCTTCAAGGAACCGTAGATGTTGGTTTAGTGTATCAAAAAGAGCATGATTTGAAGATCTGTGGATTTGTTGATTCAGATTATATACTGGTGACTGAGATAAGTGTCATTCTTCTTGTAACACCCCGAGTTCCGGACCATAGGTCAAACCTATATGGAGATCCGAACTCAAGGCGTTACGGGTCGGAACGAGACAGATGCATAGATTTTATTATCTATGATTATTTCACCAAACACAAATGAACTTTCAATTAGATGAATTTAAGCATCTGAATCCACTTATTATCGTTCACAACATTTTGAACTAAACATATTAATTCAAATTATATTTCAAGCAATACAATAAAGGCAATGCAATCACTAAGCTACGCATTTCTAGCTTTCACTTCCAACCTTCATGAAATCTGCAAGAATTTTAATTTGGTGAAATGACAGCTCAACAGAATGCATTCCCATTCTCGAAAGATGTGGAAAGATAATCAATAAATCAAAGAGAGCTTATAACAAGAGAATACATCATAACTTCAAGGAATCAATCACATACTTAACATAAGCTCACAACGCAAATAACGTTTCCAGCGAGTCATCCAATTTAGATTTCAATGCACGAGCTCACAATACCAATAATGTTTTCAAAAAATCATCTAATTCAGATTTTAATGAGTTCAAGGTACAAAAACCTTGGTTCGTACAACCACATATCGTTTACCTCGACACGGACAGCCGCCATCGATGGATCAGAGGATCATTACCCTATGCGTTCTAGGGAATCATCCTATTCTCTCTCGGCATGGAACCAAGTTCCATCTAATGAAAAAACATGAGCTCATTTCCTTTTCTAAATCATTTTTACAACAAATACTATCAGATCATATGACAACTAAGTAATGATGTATTTCATTCAAGCATACACGTAAACAAGAATAAGTTTTACAAACTGCAGACATCTTACACTAATTATTTGATGGTGATAACTTTTTCTGATCTCCCTCAAGTTTTTAGTGAACATTTATGACACCATTATTTATAACATATCCAAATTTCACAGCAAACTAATGGCTCAAACTTAAGATATTGATTTTACAAGATCAACATAAAAACTGGGCAGATTACATCATGTTTCCAAAATATTCATAGTTAATTCATACTATTCTTAAATTGAACAAATCCAAATCACAATGAAAGATAACACACAAATATACAACTTTTGTTAAATCCTATATCATTCTAACATCATTAAGGTTACCTAAATCAATCAAAAACGTGATAAAGAGAAACTGTCCAGATTTTCAGAAAATATTATCTAAATCAAAACGAACATTTAACATTGAATTTATGGTGGATTATGCTCAAAATGTAGCCAGTGATACCTAATCATGTTATCTACCAACATAAGAAATCTAATCATCAATCAGAGATACAGATTTATTCTAATAAATTACTGAAACCTAATTGTATAAAATCATAAGAAGTAAATACCACTAAGAAAACATCAAAAGATAAAGAGGTCCTGCATTCTACCTTTTTAATAGCTACAAATTTCTATTAACTCTCTGTTGCATTCTTATCTAAACACCTTAGCTTCCTTTCCTTCTCCCTCTCTCTAACCTTTTTAGTTTTCTCCCTAATTTAATATAAACTTATACTAATATTAAATCTCATATTAATAATTTATTTAATTCTTTTAATTATATTTTTATTTTCTCTTTATTTTATTTACCTATTAAAATTAAATTAGGTGACTCTATTTCCACCCTAACTTGTAGCTTTTCTAGTCTAAGCAACCCACCTAGGCTAAGGTAAAGGAAACAACAACTTAAATAACAAGGTTAGTCGAGTCGGGTAAAACCCAACCCGAAACGGGAAATAAAATACCGGATATTACACTACTTCGGGGTATTGTTTTACTTTGAGTGGAAGACCTATCAGTTGGAGGTCTATGTTACAGTCAATTGTGACTTTGTCTACTACAGAAGCAGAATATATTTTTAAAGCAGAGGCTGTTAAGGAAGCATTATGGCTTCAAGGTCTAGTTAGAGATTTGGGAATTGTGCAAAAAAATGTCATTGTGTATTGTGACAGCCAAAGTTCAATCCATCTTACAAAGAACCAAGTCTATCATACGCGTATCAAGCATATTGATGTTGTTATCATAAAATTAGAAAAGTGGTTGATAATGGAAAAATTCTTCTATTGAAGATTTGTACTGAAGACAATCCATTTAATAATTGAAAAAATTGACAGCTGTGGGATTTGAACCCACGCCCTTTCGGACCAGAGCCTGATTCTGGCGCCTTAGACCACTCGGCCAAACTGTCTTGAGTTGTTCATTAAACTCAATAGGATATTAAGAACTCTGATTTACCAATCACATGCTAGATTCGGACTGGGACCAACAGACAGCACATGATAGATATACTCCTCTGCCAAGTGTCTGTTTATTACAAGAACATGTGGCACACGAAAAGGTAAAATACCAACCATATAAATCACACCACATTTCCAGACTTTTATTATCATCAAAAATCGAAATAGAAAGTATCAAAAAGACAAGAAAAAAAAACCATTTTTATTCTCAACAAACCTTCTCTAGTAATGGCAGAATCTAAACCAGAACAATCAGGTAAATTTATAAATCTTATACTCACAGGGTTCTTTCTGAATTGATTTTCTTAGTTTCTGATGTGATTGTATCTAAAGAATTAGTGTTTTTCCCCTTTCTACATAGAAAACTTATAATCTTTAGAATTTTGCATTTTCTTTAAGTCTTTTTCAAATCTCTGATCAATGGATGTTCAATAATTTTGGTTTTAATTAGTGGGTTTTGTATAAATTTTCTATTTTAATAAGAATGTTGTTTTGATTTTTTTGTAAAAGCACCAAATTTGATGGAAAGAGCAAAAGAAGAGATAACAGCAATTTCTCATACTGATAGATCACCAAAACATGATAAGGAAACTCATGGAACAAGTGATGATATTGATGAGAACACAAAACCTGAGGAAATCAAAGGTCCTAGTGTTTTTCAAAGAGCTAAAGAAGAAATTGAAGCTTTAGTTGAAGCAATTCATCCAAAGAAAGAATCATCATCTGATGACCATTCAAAGAAAGATGGTGGTGGTTTCTTTGCTTCCATTGGAAGGAATTTGGAGAAAGTTTGTTCTCCCAAACGGAAGAAAACTTAAAGTGTGAGACTTTTGAGGTTTCATTGTGATGAGTCCTTGTTTTTGTGGTATTGCAATGAAATGTAGTATGTATAGTGTGATGATAACTCTGATTTAACATTCTGAGGATTATAAGAACTTGTCGTTTCTTATCTTGTGTTGGTTCTTTGATAATGTTAATGCCTTTCGGTTGGAGTGTATCTTTGGTTTTGGAATGTTTAAGTTAGAACCTGAGATAATGCCTTAGCTAGAACTATAAAAATGCAGGCATAGCTATAATGTGGTAGATAGCTAATTCGTACCCGCCAGATATGAATTAGACCTTTAAGGTTCACTGTACACCTGCTTTGATCACAGTGACTCTTCTATTCATAAATTTAAGCAAGAAGGGAAGCCATGACGCTCTATTCAGGTGATCTGCTTCATTCACCGATTCTTTTCCTGGTTATATTGTTGTTTCCTACTTTTGAAATGCTGAAATTGATATGGCATGTTTATGTGATGTGTATCACAGATGGGGTGAAGGCAAATGAATATTTTGAATCTTTGATTCATAATTGTTGACTTCTGTATGGGAACCATGGCGTTTGTATGCTTGCGGATTTCAGTGTTTTTGCCACAGATGAGTCAAGGACTGAAATGTGGCATGTGTATTCTTGCAGATTTCATTCTCTTTTCCACAGTCGAGTCGAGGACCTAAAATTTGGCATGTGTATTCTTGTGGATTTCAGTGTGCAGACCACTGTTAATGACCAAAATGGCGACAGTGCCCTGTGCCATGAACTTAGGTCCGTCATCTAGTTTTTGGTAAGCGCCAATTGGTGACGGTGCCCTGAGTTGAGGTCTGTTAACTAGATGGCGTGGTGCCCCAGTTCATGAACTTGAGTCTGGTATCTAGTTTCTGGTAGGGGGCAATTGGCGATGGTGCCTTGTGCCCTGCACTTGAGCCTGTTGTCTAGTTTTGGGTAGGCGCAGTTGATGATACCTTATGCCCTAAACTTGTTAACTAGTTTTTGGTAGGTGCCAAGTGCCTTGTGCCATGAACTTGGGTTTGTTATCTAGTTTTTGATAGGCGCCAATTGGTGACGGCGCCTTAAGCCTTCAACTTGGGGTCTGTCAACTAGATTTTGGCGTGCCGATGAGGAAAATATCGAATGCCATAGTAAAAGATCAATGTGAAAAGCAAAAATGAACGGTGGTGACTATGGGGGTTGTGGGGGCAAGTACCTCAATGGTGCTCAAATCTAAATTTTAGTCCACCTAGACAGTAGACACCATAGAAAGTCACAAGGTGTCTGTAAAGACATTATACACTGCAGAATGCAGTATAGAGAGGGATGGCTCATTGTAAATTTTGTACAATCACCGAGTCACAACCATTATACAGCTGTAGGGAAGGATACATAAAAGAACCCCATTGACTACTCTCTCTAGGTTGTCGCAAACAGTTCTTTTGCATGACTTAAACTTATAATTTACTGAGATGTAATGAGTTGAAACCACCTCTGAATTGATTGACTGAACCTAGTAAAATATAAGACATTTTCTTGTATTCAGTAATTTCACAACTGTAAAAGCAAAAAACATTTAACTGATTTGGTAATTTTTGCCATGATATAAAGACCAAACAATAGGACAGTACCACTAAAGGTGAAAAAGACAGATGACTGCAGAATTTCTGTAATGGCATGTTGTACCATCACTTAACTTCTTGATTTGTGTTGACTAAAATCTAACAAATACTACATCGTTTTATCTTCTGTTTTTACTGCAACAAATAATGGCAATAAAACTTTCTCAGAAGTTTCTTTCTCCATTTAGTGAAAGACAACTGTTGAAATTAGATATGCAGTCAGGATCGTCTAGGATTCTTACTAAATTCTTCTTCTAAAAAGGCTATACTTCTAGTCGACTGTGTTTTTCTGATGAAGCAACTAACACTTTACTAGCTTACACAGACTTGGAATCCAAGAAGCTAGAAGACTAAAACTATGTTTGGAGACTAGCAGTTTATGTAGAAGGTCATTTCACTTTCACTTCCTTCTGGAATCCCAAACAACAACCATATATGCATCCATGAAGTGTGAGTGATTTCAAAATTCTTAAAGTCCCTCTACTTTTCTCTTTAAACTTTCATTCTCACAGTTTTTCTCACTCCCACCCTCACTTTCCAAGAGTAAAATCTACACAACATCATCATGTGGACTGCTGAGGGACGACAGAAGAGAAGAATCAGGGTTCTAGTTGCAGCATTTCTGCTACTAATGAGCTGGGTTTCTGCATCAGATAGGAACTTAATACCACATGACAATGATGCCCATCTGCAAGGTAAAAATTAGCTACTCTACCTCCTGTTCTGCATTCTTCTATATTTCTTGAGTAGAAAAACTATGTTCAGTAATGAAATCTTTTATAACGTCTTTCAGTTTCCAAGAGCTACAAAAATGATAACACCTTACCAACTAGAGTGGAATCTACACAGGTACTGTTGCTCTCTATCACTCTCTTTGAATTTTGTCATTGCTTTGAGTTTTATAACTTGATTTCTATCTTTTGGATTAACTTGCAGGGGTCTGAGAAGGACGTAGTAGTTGCGAGTGAAGAAGCATGTGATGGTTTGAGCACAATTGGATCAAGACCACCAAGTTGTGTGCACAGATGTGAAGGTTGCATCCCATGCGGAGCTATACAAGTGCCTACACGAACTGACCATTTGAATGTCCAGTATGCAAACTATGAACCAGAAGACTGGAAATGCAAATGTGGAAATGCTTTCTTCGACCCATAAATAGAGCAAACGTAGTAAACCCATTTTAATTTTTTTGATCGGCAATTGTAGGAACCAAATGTCATTTCTTTGGTTTCGATTTCTATTGTATGGATCTTTTTACGCGCCCCATAACTTGAATACAATAGAGAAATTTTGTTAAATTCAAAATGCATTCAGAGTCGTAAAGATAGATATGCAGTATAGAGCTAATAATCTGTAGGAATGAAACCAACATTTCAAGGGTATTCTTGTTGACATCTATAGTTTAAATGGGATCCCATAATTTTCTTACGTAACTCTAATTGTTCTCACTACGAAGTATTTCATCCATAGCAGTATCAATATCATCTTCAGGCGATCAGCATGGATGCCACACTTCTGGTTCCAAACAGTCAATCTTCACCAAATCTGAGTCACCTTGACGGCAAACAGCATGGGGTTTTTCTCCAAAAAGGGATCCCTCTGAATGGTTGTGTCTAAATCTGGTTCTTGTCTGCCTATTCATAAAAGGCTTAGTTTTGATTCATCCAGCAGATGCAGATGGAGCTTTTTGCCGAGGTGGTACCCGTAAATACGACTTCATCATGTCATATGCCGTGAAACCAATAGCAACGGATGGAACAATCTGAATGCACCAGATATTTGAAGAAAATTTAAGAATAAAATTCGGAAGACTGAAAGAGTAAAGTGAAGTGTAGATTCAGGATGAAATGAATTAAGTATGGAAAGCAACATACATTTTCATAGCAAATATGTTGGAGTCGTCTAAATTATGCAACAGACTAAACAAATATAACTTCTTAATTTACCTTCACATAATTGATGCTTAATCCAGCAAACAACTGTTTACATCCTTGATCACGAATGATGGAGGTAAGTCCCTGCATTGTGGTCCTGTACCTAGGATCACCTAGATGATTTGATGGTTGCATAGTTTGAACCTGAAAAATATCATGCACCCATAAGTCAAAACCCAAAGACATTGCAACCAATTAAACCTTTCAAGCAGACCGAAAAGTAATAAACAACATCTAGTAGAAGGAAAATTATAAACTAACATCTACTCCCTCCGTTTCTGGAAAAGTGTTACTATCACTTTTTCATTTTAGCCTAAAAATAGGCCAATTTGAAAAAGTGATAGTAACTCTTTTCCTGAAACGGAGGTAGTATATTACAATTTTTTTTTAAGAAACCTCTAGCAGCTAGTAAAGTTTACCGTATAAGGAAATCTTAATTCATGATAGTCCAGTGTTTCTGCCTCAGTTACCCTAGGTCTAGTGCCTCCAAATTGAGGTTTGTTCTAGAACTGGATTAGAGACCATTTCGGTAGAGGACGTATAAACTCAAATTTGCAGGAAAGAGTAAAATGAAATACCTGCATTTGCCTCCTAACAACATCTAATGGGTATGTGAAGGTTTGACCAAATAGACCTGCTAAAGCTCCGCAAGAGAGACGCATCATTACAGATTTCTGTTGTTCATCAGGAACATGCCTCTTAAGTTCCTCATATACATAGAACTTCAAACCAGCATATGGAAGGATTCCAATGAGTGTTGGACCTGCTCAACAATCAACGTGAAACTGTGTCAGCCGGTTTTCCAGACAACACAAGTAAATATCCCAATTATAAGAAACAAGATAGGATACTTGAAAATCAGTGGGAAAACAACGTTAAAGTAGTACATGAGAATTAGAAAAAAGGGCAAGGACACACACCTATTCCACGGTACAAAGAACGGGCCCCACCTTCCCTGTAGACACTCTTAAAGACATCTCTTATCCCACTATATGCTGGCAGCGATTGGGAACTGCTCATACCATTCCCAAAACTACCACCTCTTCTACCCAGAACCTGTCAGAGCATAACGAAATATTAGCGTGAAGAAAAACAGTAAGCCTTTCCCAGGCACAAAATAGAAACATCTGAAATGAAGTCACTCCTAACACAGAGACCTAAATTTGTTAACATCAGAATTCTCATTAAGATCTATACGATTATATCAAGCTCAATGGCATTTTTCTAGGAAAAAAAAAACCTCAATGAAATCCTACAGCTACAGAAGGCTGTTCTTTATCAAGAGCTTATAGTATTACAATGATTTATGGCATAAAACTTATGCGGGATGTATACCTGGTAAGCTAGTTTTGTTCGGGCTAAATCTAGAGGGTAGGTTACTAAAACTGCTGTCCCTCCAGCTACTGAACCAGCAACCAGATCAACGACAGGTCCTGTTCCCAACGCAGAGTAGTTATTCAAGATCCAACATCGATATTGCTCATAAGTCATAAAATGCAATGCTGCATAGGGAACAATCCGAAGAACGCTAGCTCCATTTCCCCTGAAAGACAAAATAAGTGAATCTGATTAATTACAATCCACATAAAATTTTCGGTTAGTGAATATTCAAAATCAATGACATTCATACTTGTAGAATCCTCGAACACCTTCCTGTTTTAGTAACTTCTTCAACGATTGCCAAACACCAATTGAATGATATCCTTCCGTTCGAGTCTGTTAATAATTTAGAAAAACCAAATAAAACGATTAGATAAACATGCAAAGAAATAAGAGACAAGAGAATATCACTATATCTAATTTAATATCCTGATTTCCTTTTACTTGTGAGAATCAAGGCACTTCATGAAACCCCATGTTACGTTTATGCAATTCAAACAGGCATGCAACCAAAGAACTCATTCTCACGATATCATGCTCAAAAGCATTACACGTCCAAATAAAAGCTTAGGGATTTCAAAACTGTCTCAGGTTTACCCTCCAATGACTTAATATTCTTTAAGCAAGAGACTACAGCAAAAAACAAAGGAGATAATGCACGCAATAGGAAAATAATTGATGACCCAAATTAACAAACACAACATGCAGATGGTGATAATTTGTCCCGACTTCGATGCTTATGACCAGAACATGCGAGCATAAAGGACCACTTTGTGTTTTGTATATAAGAGCATAAACATATTTGAGGCAGCCTAGTACACTACCGCCCCAATAATGTTGTTGTACATCTCTGTTAGCGGTTTATGGTTAATATTGACGACAAATTTTGATACAAGAACATTAACTTATTACTGAATCCAAATAATGGGGACTCAGAAACCATCCCTTGTTTAGCATCCCCTTTGGAGCATAAACAAATAATGTCCACAGTCGTGTTTACAACATTTGGTTTCTTCCAACTTTAAAGTAAGGATACAGACTTAAAGTAGTCGGAACTAATCTTTCCATTTACATAGGACATGACAAAACCCCTCTATGTACTTCATTCCTTCCATGTCATACAATGTCAAAAATCCTAATATGGATATTATTAAACATATAGACAAACAAAATTGAAAGAGCATCAATATCATACAATTTGTTGGAATATAAGGTAGTGTACAAGGTGTATAAGACACCAAGGTGACCGATGCAACGGAGAACCGGACCGAAATGACAATGACAATGACCGGACCTAAATGACAATGACATGATAACATGCAAACATATTGAGATCAAAAGAATCAAGGAAAGCAACAAATTACCTGCAATAGTATCTTAATCCTTTCTAATGGAGCAACTGCAGTTTTTGCAAAAGCTCCAGCACATCCACCAGCAATCAATTCTTTGACATAAACAGGTAAAGAATCAATGAAATGAACTTCTCTTTTCAATTCGTTAACAGCCAAAGTAGTAGATCCTTGAGAAGAACCCATCTTCAAAAAAAAATTACTCAAACTCAAAACAAAAAAAACCCAATTCAAATCCAAATCAACAGAATTCGAATTCACCCAGTCTGTAATTTAGCAAATTCTTTATCCCATCGATCTCTCGGGAGACAAAAGTAAGAACCTTTCGTTTCAATTAATAACATTAAATCACTCAGAAACCAATTGGAAGAAGGAGAAGGATTCTCAATGACTAGATCATAATAATCTTCAAATATAATCTTATACATTCACTGGTTCAAAATTCTGATTACAACCCAGATTGTAAAAATCAACAATAAACCTTAAATGAAGAAACTTTTCCCATAAATTTCACAGATTTAATGAAACCCATTCAAATCTTTCAGTGATGATGTACTTAGAATCAAACAAAAGGTTATCGAAGAAAAAGTTGAGAAACTGACATGAATGGTTAGAGAGAGATTGAATGTTGAAATTTTGAAACTCTGGAGGAGAAGTTTCTTTAAGGTTTCTTCTTCAATCTCTCTCTCTCTCTCTCTCTCTCTCTCTCCTTTGTTTTTTCTATAAGAAGCTTTTCAGAAGATATATTTTATAGTAAGAGCTGGTTTGATCTTTGACCGTTTGATTAATAGTAGATTAGCTACTAATGAAAAAGGTAGTATTAAATTAGGTCATTGATAAGTATTCAGTCTATAGTGGTTGATACTTTGGGATAAAAAACCAAGCCTACAGCTTTGATTGTAGGAGCCAAGAAGAGGAGTAGGAGGAGAGCTCAACCTCATCCTGTCACTAAATTCCTAATGCTCTTAAAGTGGTGGGTTTTATTGGAAAAACACAACAACAAGACAATACATGGAAGTGAAACCACTAGAAAGACATCCCCTGAAAAACAAAAAAAATCAAATATTAGTCCCGCTGATCTCTTGGATCCTTTTATTAATAAACCATACAAAAGTGTTTTTGAAGAAATAGGCCAAGACATGATGTTCTCTGTTGGAAAAGAAGTTAGGGGGGGAAGTAAGATGAGAAAAGCTAATAAACACCACCATATTAAGCATGCCGCTGGAGCTAACAAGGCCAGTACAAAGTCTCTCTCACCTTCCATTCCACTAGGTTTGAACAAGTGGTAGCTTAAAAGGAGAAGGAATGCAGTATCCAAAAGGGATGAACTCGTCAACAAAGACTTAACAATTCTATGAATCAGTTTGACGAGATAGACAATAGGGAGCAAAATCATGGCAACTCTAAAAAATGAAGCACCAAATAGGAGGGATATAATGCAAGAAGAAAATGGGGTGAAACAGCACTCAAGTTGGACTAACAAAACAAAAAAAAAGGTAACAAAAATTCATTCTCACATGAATTTCCCTTTTAGCAATATGTATATATATAACATAGAAACTTCTTATGCTACTTCCTTAGCAAATAGGCATTCTGATTTAGGTCTCATATTGCATGAAAAGGTCAACGAGGACTACCATGTAGTGTCATATTTTGGGAAGTTCATCGTATTGCTAACTTGGAACTGTCAAGGTTTAGGCCAGCACCATACTCAAAACTACCTGAAAGATCTCCTAAACCATGAGAATCTTGTGTTCGATAGAAACTAATTAAGTAGCAAAACGATAACATGCACAAGATCTTAAGATCCGTGAATGTTAACATTATTGGCTGGTACCTCTAAGAGGTCAAGCGGAGGTATGGCTCTCATCTGAAAGAACAACATGAAAGTCCATATAGATAGCTGGGACACTAACAATTAATGCTATAATCACTGATAATTGCACCGATAGAAACTACATTGTGACGGACCGAAAAATATACCAAAGGCATCGCCATTGGCTGGTATTTCCATGTACCCTTAGCAAAACAAAGGGCAAGTTGGAACAATGTGGAGCTATGCTATAAGCAAATCATGCTTACAAAACATGTTAGGAAAGGAAAATCTTATGTGCATTTGCCTGGGAAGCCTCGAAGTTTACGGCCCGATTACTCGTGTTTAACCGACGCGTCTGGGAGTTCTGGCATGTGCAGCGCGGAGCTGAGGAAAAATTTTCCGGTCTGTCACAACATAGTCACTGTTTTATGTGGCAGACCTTACAAAGTTAAAGAGAATGATTCTTCGAATATGTTATCCAATATAGCAGAGAATATATACTTACCTTGGTTATGATGGAAAATTTCAACGTTATGTTAAACAATGAGGGAAAAAGGGCAATCGACCTCTTTTTAAAAAGGGCATAAAGAAAAAAAGCCTCCAGAATCTAAAGCTCCTAATAAAATCTCGGCAGATATACTCGTCGAGTTTGGTTCTTTATGGGGCTTAGTATTTCCATCTATAAAGACTAATCGTGAAGAAATGTTTAGCGATCTCGCAAAAAACCACGATGATTTAATTATAGAAGATGTTGACGAGTCAGCTAATTGACAATAGGCAATTGTCACTCATTGCGGTCTGCAAGTTGCTCTCGGATTGTTAGGATTCACAAGTTGTGTCTTCCTTTGTTGATACTCTTTGTATTCTTAGAAACTTCTTTTCTTTAGTTTTTTTGTTTCTGTTGACTTTTTGCTCTTTGTTGGCTGTCTCCAACCGCACACGACTTGTGTGCTTTTTAATCTATTCTCTTTGAAAGATAAAAAAAAGAATATGAGTCTTCAGGATTTGGATTTCAGTGGTTACCTTATATTTGGAGTAACCAACAAACTGATTAGAGTTGAAGAGAGGTTAGAAAGAGTCCTCAACAATGAAGAGTGGATAAAAAGAATGGTTTCACAATCCTATCCAACACTTAATTGCTAGGGGTTTTGACCATAGTCTTGTAATTCTCAAAACTAATCCCAATTGGAATGATGGAGGCCTTTCAAGTATTATGGGGGTGGATGAAACATCCAGATTGTAAGAAGGTTATTATTGAGTCCTGGAACAATGATCCACCAGGCTCAGTTAGGTTTCTCTTTTGCTAAAAATCTAACCAATGTGAAAAACACCTTAAAAAGATGAAATAAAAACACTCTTGGTAATATAAACTACGACGTAGAGAAAATGAAGAACAATATTGAGGAGATATCCCAATGTTTATAAATGTCATGTCACTATAAAGAGAATTGAAATCACTTTGAACCGTTGGAAGAGCATAGAGTATTATTATTGGAAAAGTGAGAGTAGAAGCAATATAATAAATCTGGGGGATATGAACTGTTGGAGAAAATTGGCTTAAATTATTATGTTCTTGGTTTTGGAGAAAATGGGTTTAGGACCAAGGGGTCACAAAGGAAAACTAGCTTATTTTCATTATTTGTGAATGAACCTTTAGTCTCACATAGGAGAAACTAAAGATGTTACCTCTTCATATTACTTAGAAATTTGCATCCAAGGGAGGCCCCTTAGGGGTTTACACGCTTTTGTGTATGGGAGAGGACTAAGGCTATGGACGGTTCGGGGTCGGGTGTGGGTGTGGGTCAACCAAGACTTATCTTTTTGGATAAAATATTTTTGAATTATTTCCTTAAAGAATTTTAAAATTAAATTAAATTTTGTTTTAATATAGGGGGCGTCTGACCTGGCTGAATTTGAATTGATTTAAAGATTGAATAAATTTGCCCGTTTTAATTTCGTTTTAATATTTATGTCCGTGCTCCATGCACGGAATTGATTAACATCCAATTGCCATTACATACTCTCTTCTCTCTGCCTATAAAACAAAAACGACTTCTTCATTTCAACTAACACCAGAAGCAGCTACTATCCTGCCTTCTTTTCCCCTCTTCCAGCTTTGTTTTACGCACTGCTTGTTTACTTCCCTTCTGTAATCTAAATTGTTGTTGAGTTCGTTTGAGTGGGTGACTAGTATTGTGCTTATACTAGTCATAACGGGCAGTTCTATCCTGGACATATCTCCGCTGTGGGGGTATAGCATCTCTCATTACAGAGGAGTACCCGCGGACTATGATGTGAAGGACAATTTGCTGAGCAGGTGGCTCTGTCCTTTGTGTGCACATCAATTTAGAGATTTTATTAACGTTAACATTTTCTGTTTTAGTATTTTTATTGTTGCAGATCCAACAATCTTAACACAATATACTTCTTTTGTAACAATGGGTAAAAATGATGTTGACAGACCAGAAAAATTTAGAGGAAAGGATTTCAAAAGATGGCAATCAAAGATGTTGTTTTTTCTGAGTTTTCATATGTTAGATGAACTTGTTCTGAAATATTTTGATGAGGGTTTGAATGATGCTGGAAATGAAAGGGAGTTGGAAAGTTGGGTTAGGCAGAATTATATGGCTAAAAATCACATTTTGAATTGTTTAGAAGATGCATTGTATGATTTTTATAATGCAAAAGATAACTTTTCTGCTTTTGATTTATGGGCTGCTTTAGAGGCAAAATACCAAGCTGAAACTGCTGGAAGTAAGAAATTCTTGGTAGCTAGGTTCTTGGAATATAAAATGTCGAGTGAAAAATCTGTGGTTGATCAATTCCTTGAACTTCAGCGTACTTTGAAGGCATGGTGATAGATGAAACTTTTCAAGTGTCTGCTTTGATTGAGAAGTTACCGTCTTCCTGGTCCGAATACAAACGTAGATTGAGACATGAAACTGGTGAAGTAAGTATGGTTGATTTGGGTAAGAATATTCAAGTGAAAGAATTACTGTGCTCCAAAGACAAGAACGTATCTTCTGCAAGAGACATGTCCAACAAGGCTCATGTAATTGAACGCAAGTCTTCCAATACTGAAAAGGGCGAGAGCAGCAAACGCAACCCTAAGCCCAGTCATCACAAGAAAGGTATATTTCAGAAATCCAAATCTGGCATTGGTAAAATTAGAGGTGCTTGTTATGTTTGTGGAACTCCTGGCCATATGGCAATACACTGCAGAAAGCGTAAGGACTTTAATAATAAGAAAAACAATGCTAATTTGGTTGAAAACAACAAGACCGACTTTTCTGGTACGGTGTCTGAAGTTAATTTGGTAACCAATGTGAGAGACTGGTGGGTAGACTCTGGTGCTACCAAGCATGTCTGTGGAAAAAAAGCTATCAGAAGGTAGGGGAAGGGGAGAAACTCTACATGGGTAACCCATCTGCAGCACAGGTTGCAGGAAAATACAAAGTTGGGCTAAAGCTCACTTCTGGCAAGACTCTCACATTAAATGAAGTTCTTCATATTCCGGACATCTGCAAAAATCTTGTTTCTTGTGGTGTTTTAGATGATAAGGGTTTTAAACTTGTTTTTGAATCTGGGAAAATTGTTGTCACTAAGGGTAAGGATTATGTAGGTAAGGGTTATAAGACTGAGGGTCTCTATAAACTAAATGTAACCTCTGCTGAAATCAATAAAATTGATTCTTCTGCTTATGTTTGTGTGTCATTAAATGTTTGGCATGGTAGACTTGGACATGTAAACTATAAGTCAATGCATAAACTGGCTAGAATAGGCTGCATACCCAAATTTAGTTTGGATAATGAACATAATGTGAAGTATGTGTAGAATCAAAATATGCTAAAAAATCTTTTACTAAAAATATTCAGAGAAATTCTAAACCCTTAGAATTAATTCATTCAGAACTAGTTGACATGAAATCAGTTCAAACTAGAGGTGGTAAGAAATGGTTTATCACTTTTATAGATGATTGTACGAGGTACTGTCACATATATTTGTTTAAAGGTAAGGATGATGCCTTAGATGCCTTTAAGATGTATAAACTAGAAGTTGAAAACCAAATGAGTGCTACCATTAAAACTGTTAGGTCTGACCGTGATGGTGAATATGTAATTCCTATAGGAGATTTTTACATAGAACACGGCATTATACACGAAGTAACCCCTTCTTATTCACCACAATCTAATGGTGTAGCTGAATGGAAGAACCGAACCCTTAAGGAGAGGATGAATGCCATGTTAATTAGTTCAGGATTACCTGCAAACTTGTGGGGGGAGGTCGTCCTCTCAGCTTGCTATGTCTTGAACAGAGTACCCTTTAAAGGATCAGACAAAACTCCATATGAGTTATGGAAAGGTAAACAATCTTCTTATGTATACTTTAAAGTGTGGGGGTGTTTGGTAAAGGTTTCCATTCCTCCACCTAAGAGAAACAAGATAGGACCAAAAACTGTTGACTGTGTCTTCATAAGGTATCCTGAACATACTACTGCATATAGATTTATGGTTGTAAGTTCTGAAATTTCTGAAATTGGTGTAAATACTATTATGGAAACTAGGGATGTTGTGTTTTTTGAAAATATTTTTCCATGGAAATCTGATTCGCATGATATGTGTTAATCCCCTAGATGTCCCTTCGACCAGTCAGACATTACCTTTAGAAGAAGATGAAGTTGAATTTGAGCCTAGAAGAGGTAAAAGACTTAGAACTGAAAAATCTTTTGGGTCAGACTTTATAACATGCTTAGCTGAGACTGATCCACAGACTTATAGAGAAGCCATGACTTCTATGGTGGAAAGAATCTGCCATTAGTGAAATGGATTCCATTATACAGAATGGTATATGGGAGATTGTAGATTTACATATAGGGTGTAAACTCATAAGTTGTAAATGGATCTTCAAAAGGAAACGTAAGGTAGATGGAACTGTGGAAAAATACAAAGCTAGATTAGTAGCTAAAGGCTATAAACAGAAAGAAGGTATAGATTTCTTTGATACTTATTCACCTGTTACGAGAATTACTTCCATTAGGATGTTAATTGCTATTGATGTCATTCATAACCTAGAGATACATCAAATGGATGTAAAGAGAGCTTTTCTAAATGGTGAACTAGATGAAGAAATTTACATGGACCAACCTGAGGGATTTGTAGTAAAAGGTTGTGATAACAAAGTTCGTAAACTGAAAAAATCTTTGTATGGTTTGAGACAAGCACCTAAACAGTGTCATGAAAAATTTGATCATGTAATGATTTCTAGTGGTTTTAAAATCAATGAATCTGACAAGTGTGTTTATATTAAACTTGTGAATGATTCCTGTGTGATTGTATGTTTGTATGTTGGTGATATGCTTATACTTGGTACAAACATGGATGTAATTAATTCTACAAAGAACATGCTAAATGAGAACTTTGACATGAAATACTTAGGCCCCGCTGATGTGGTCTTAGTCAATCTCATTATGTTGAATTATGCTTAAAAAATATAATCAGTTTGATTGTAAACCTGCTTGTACTCCGTATGATCCTTGTTGTAGACTCAAAAAGAATAAGGGTAATGGAGTTTCACAACTTGAATACTCATGCGTTATAAGAAGTCTGATGTATTTGATGAACTGTAGGAGACCGGACATTGCTTATGCTGTGAGTAGGTTGAGTAGGTATACCTGTAATCCGGGGAAGGAGCATTGGGATGCACTTATTAGAGTGCTGAGGTACTTGAAGTACACTGTGAACTTTTGTTTAAATTATGAGAGATACCCTGCAGTCCTTGAAGGATTTTGTGATGCAAACTGGATATCAGAATCATAGGAGTCTAAGTCTACGAATGGATATGTTTTCACCCTAGCATGTGGGTTTGTATCTTGGAAGAGTTCCAAACAGACATGTATAACTCGATCCACTATGGAATCGGAGTTTATTGGGTTAGATAAAGCAGGAGAGGAAGCCGCTTGGCTAAGATGCTTTTTAGAAGACATTCCTCTCTGGTATAGGCCTGTGCCAGCTATATCTATACATTGTTATAGTCAAGATGCAATAGCTAATGCTAAAAACAACAACTATAATGGGAAGTCTATACACATTCGTAGAAGACATAATTCTCTGAAACAACTAATCTCGAATGACGTTATTTTTGTTGACTTTGTGAGGTCTAAGGAGAATATCGCGGACCCTTTGACGAAAGGTTTGTCCAAGGAGATAGTTAGTAATGCATCGAGGGGATGGGGCTTAAGCTCATTAAATAAACTTGTCATGAAGGATACTCAACCTTGCTGACTGGAGATCCCAAGATCAAGGTTTTGAATGAGACAACTAATTTGTGATGGGTTAAAGGAAACATTATCAGAGAATTTCATTCTCTGTCCTTTCCCTATGGTGTAGACGTGATAGTGTGACTGCATGTGAATGATGACTTTTTGTTAAGTCTTAATGAGTTTTATAGTTTTAATTAAAATTAAAGTGGGGTGTAGCAGTAAACACTCTTGATGGAACTCACCTATCTGAATGTGGAAGTGGGCCGCTTCCTATGAGAATTGAGTTGATTCTCTAGAGCATTCTGAGAAACGGGATACGTCCAGGGCCAAAATGGACACAACGACACGAACTTGACAACACCTAGAGTAATATCACGCGTGGAAGTTATTGATGAACTACACCAAACGATGGCAGTTCAAGACATCGCGTTCACTATCCATCAAGTAGTTCCGGTAATTTCTCACTAAGCAAAGGTTCAAGACCTTATGGACACCTATTACCTATAGTGGTATTTCTCGCTTTCTGATTTCTGATTTTCATCGGGTTTTTCTTCATGTGGGGGATTATTGGAGAAAATGGGCTTAAATTATTATGTTCTTGGTCTTGGAAAAAATGGGCTTAGGACCAAGGGGTCACTAAGCAAAACTAGATCATTTTCACTATTTGTGAATGAACATTTAGTCCCACATAAGAGAAACTAAAGATATTACCTCTCCATATTACTTATAAATTTGCATTTAAGGGAGGCCCCTTGGGCTTTACACACTTTTGTGTATGGGAGAGGACTAAGGCTATGGGCTAGTTGGTGCAACCACACATTTCACACGCGCCCGGTGCTTCACACTGAAGCACGCACGTCGCCGCCGTCCGTCCGTCCATCCGGTCGGTCGGTAGGGTCGAGCTCGGGTGCGGGTGTGGGTCAACCAAGACTTATCTTTTTGGATAAAATATTTTTAAATTATTTCCTTAAATAATTTAAAAATTAAATCATATTTTGTTTTAATGTGGGGGGCATCTGACCCGACGAAATTTGAATTGATTTAAAGATTGAATAAATTTGCCCGTTTTAATTTCGTTTTAATATTTATGTCTGTGCTCCATGCACGGAATTGATTAACATTCAATTGCCATTACATACTCTCTTCTCTCTGCCTATAAAACAAAGACGACTTCTTCATTTCAACAAACACCAGAAGCAGCTACTATCATACCTTCTTTTCCCCTCTTCCTGCTTTGTTTTGCACACTACTTGTTTACTTCCCTTCTATCATCTAAGTTGTTGTTGAGTTCGTTTGAGTGAGTGACTAGTATTGTGCTTATACTAGTCATAACGGGCAGTTCTATCCTGGACACATCTCCGCTGTAGGGGTATAGCATCTCTCATTACAAAGGAATACCCGCGGACTATTGTCTTAAGGACAATAGTCTGAGTAGATGGCTCTGTCCTTTGTGTGCATATCAATTCAGAGATTTTATTAACGTTAACATTTTCTGTTTTAGTATTTCTATTGTTACAGATCCAACATGAATACCTCTTACTTCCATAGTGCTGTCAGAACTAGATATATAATGAACATAGTGGATACACAAAGAAATAATGAGAGGCTTTGGTTAAATGACAAGTTATCTATATCTACTTGCCTCACTAACCACTTGAGGGAGATAGTTATTATTACAACTCCTACCATCAATCCTGATACAATTGAGTTGATCCCTAAAGTGGTTTCAACTAAGGACAATTTGAAACTTTTAGAGACACCTCAACCCAATGAGATAAAACAACCTATATACGCTATGGAAGAGAAAAAGTCCCCTGCGCAGAACGGTATCCCTGCTAACCTTTTTCAAGATAACTGGGACATCATAGGAACTGACTTAATCAGAATGGTCTAAAATTTCTTCAATGATACATGCTAAAAGAAATGAATTTAACATTTGTGTTTTAAACTCTTAAAATGAAATTCCCCGATTCACATGGGGACTTTAGACCAATATCTCTATGTAATACAACTTATAAAAAGATAATTATACAGAGAATGAAACCTCTCTTAATCAAAATTATCTCCCCATATCAGTCAGTTTTGATTCCTGGAGGACAGATAAATGATAACACTATGGTTTCCCATGAAATAATCCATAAGATGATAATTAGAAAATATAAGCAGAAACGGATGGGTCGTAAGGTAAGATAGATATGTCTAAGTCAATTTGATAAGGTTGAATGGGACTTCCTCACATTTTTTCTCTTTCTTTCTTTTAACTCGGATAGGTTTCTCCGGAAAATGGTGTCAAATCACAAGGCAAGATATCTTACCACAAACCTGCCATTCTTCTTAAGGGAGTTCCTTGTGAATTTCTAAAGCCAACGTTATGGGTCCAAGGCAAGGGAATCCTTTATCCCCTTGCCTTTCCATTATACGCATAGAGGCTCTATCTAGTCCGTAATGAAGGCCGACCAAGAAGGAATAATTGGAATAAAGGTAGCGAAGAAAACTCTTCCCGCTAGCCATCTACTCTTTGCAAATGAGTGCATCTTTTTTTTGAAAAGATAATTGGGAAGAGGCTAACAACTAGGGGTGCACAACGGATAGGGTGATAGGATATGACCTATTTCACCAACCTATCCGTGAAATGTCGGGTAGTATAATTTTATCCGCCACCCTACCCGCCATTACAGCGGGTAGGGTGGCAGATTTAACCGTGTTTTTTTTTTTGCTTGGCTAATTCTATAACAAAGTGAATTAATATATCCAAGGGATGCAATTAACCCTGATCACAAGTAATACTTATTGTCAGCATACCCAATCCATCAAATTTCGTTCTCAATATCTAATTGAGATGTAAGAGAACAATCTCACCAACGGCAAAAATGGAAGAACATCTTGATATGCATAGCAAAACAGAATTTCAAGTGTGGTATAAGCTATTCGGTATATATTACTAGTAGATGTTAATCCTCCATCTATCCCTATATTATTAATACAACTTGATACCCCAGAAGCTAGAAACAGAGCTACAACTTGATACCATGTTTGTTCACTGTGAATCTGTGACCATGCAAACAAGAGAACTATCCTGCGAAGAAATGAACGCTCACATTAACCCAGATTCAGGAATAAGATTATGGTGATGTCATTAGACTCATTACCAAAGAAAAAATATCAATAACAGAACAAACATGGAAATCTCTCAGGACTAACAGAACTACCATCGAAGCAAATCACTATCTCATTTTATGTGTATGTGTTACCTGCAACTGAGATGCCAGCGAATCTCATTTTCAGATATCTAACTACATGCAGGTAAGTTGTTTGGAATATATTTTTCCAATTATGTTACCACCAAATGAGCTGCGACTACTCTTACGCATCCATGGGTACGTCTTGCATTTTCCCGAACCTTCTGTACCTAATGCCTTCTCTCTGTAACTAGATCAGTTCCCCCAACCATGCACCTGGAAAGTGAATTATTTTCTACATTGATAAATTACAGAGTGTAGGATACAAATGATGGCAGGAAGTCAAGAACTTCTCAAAATTCAGAAGTAAGTAGGACAACCCTTTTTCTACTTTACAATTGACATGAATACATAAACCTCATACAAATTTCTTGCCTAAAATGCACAGAATTTAAACCTCAACTTCCTACAACAATGCGGTTGTGCACGTACCATTGACAAACAGAAAATACTAATAGAAAAAATTCACCATGACGTCTTAATTTGTTATAAAGTAGCTCCATAAAACAAAAATCTAAGAAAATAAAACAATCACGTACACACTTTTAGTAGAGATCTTTTCATAGCTGTTTCCTGCATCCGCATAAGTTACAGCAGCTTCATGCTTGTTATGCCTATCCTTCAACTACAAGAAATAGATATTCATCACTGCATCATCAACGAATTATGTAAGGTGACCACAGACGCAATTATCTTAATCTAATTCAACAATAACTCACCTTCAAATAACAACCAGCTTGTTTAAGATACACCACTGCCGCATTATCCCCTGTTACAACAACAACAACACATTCCACTATTTCTCAATTAGAAAGAAAAACAGCACAAATTCATAGTACAATGAACACATCAAGCTCAAAAGTATCACTATATACGACCTACCCAAGTTTAAGGGAGAGAAGTGGGTCATGTAAAATGAAGTTTGAACTGCATTTCTTGGGGTACCAACCTGATATGGTGTATTGAGTTGTGTCTTTAATGATGATGGCAGATCCGATTTATATTGCTACAGAACAGACAAGGTAAGACTCGTCTTGCTAAGTATTATTTTCCTCTAGAAGAATCTGAGAAACACAAGGTCGAATATGAGGTTCGTTAGCTTCTTTCCTTCTATTTACATTTTTGCATAAAATTAATCTCAATTTTTAAATAAATAAAAAAATGGATTGAATATATGAAATTAATCGAAGGTTCTGAAATCTGGACTTGTGTACTACAGGTCCATCGTTTGGTGGTTAACGGGGATCCTAAATTCACCAATTTTGTTGACTGGTTAATGGAGAAACAGGTGAACCCATATTAAATTCAGATCATCAAGTGAAAGAGTTGTTTGAAGTTTAAAACATATGAATAAGTCAAAAAGCACCTTATTTCATCAATCAGTTATTGAAGTATACAGTTAGATAGTAGACTCAGAAAAAAAACAAGAGATTAATCAGTTATTTCGCTGACTTACACGTCTCAGCTATTGGACTCGCAAGAAAGAACACTTTATTTTCTCTCTGTTTAATAATGAGATAGAAGATTTGCTGACTCACATACTAATCTTCTTCAGTTCAAACTGATAAATAAAAAATCATATATATTCATTGTATCTACACATACACCAAATTTTCCAGCTTCAATATCTTCAGAATTTTATTTATTTATTTATTTATTTTTTGAAAAATTAAGATTGAGGTTGAACCCATCAATGTTTGATAAACACTCATTAACAAGAGAATCTAAATAACTTATTTCATCAATCAGAAAGAATGATTTACAAATAAGGAACCCTAATTTTATTTCCCCAAACCAAATTAAGAAATCATGCAATCATGGTAATTACGACCAACCCAAGTTATGAATTGAAATAATGAAATCAATCAACAACAACCTTGATCAAATAAGTAACCGATGGAATTAGTGCGGAAGAAACTTTTAAAAACTAAAGCCAGAAAAGAAGACCCCTACCTCTCACGCTCTCACGCTGCACCAACAACTGACAACCTTAAATCATCATTAAGACAAACCCCAAAGATTTTGCTCAAATTCCTGTGCTAGGGAAAGAAGATGACTTGATGAAACGAGTAGAAGTGTAGAAGAATGGACTGTGAGTGTGTGAAGTGAAATCGAAACGAAAAAGTTTTTAGTTTTTATTTTTCCTTATAAAAGACCAACGGTTAAGATGATGGACAGAGTAAGGATCAACGGCTATTATAAATTAACATATAATTAGGCGGGTAAGAGGGTAGATTAGGGTAGGATATTTTTGAGCTTCATCCGTCACCCTATCCGTTTTAACGGTGGATAACAATACTTTACTTATCACCTTACCTTTTAAACGATAGATAGGATACGGATACGGATAAAATCATGACATATAGGATAAAAATAACGGGTAGTAGTGAATATGTGTAGCCATATTAACAACATCTTTAGCATCATTGTTGATTTCAGCGGTTGTTCTGGAATGGGAATTTTTTTTTAGTGACAATGCCTCTCCAGCTTAGGGAATGGATATCACTTTTGTAATGGGAGTAAATCATATTCCTTTAAATGACAAGTTTATGGGATTTCCCCTTTGTCCAACAAATCCAAAACAAACGCTTTATATCCTATAATAATTGATAAGCTTGAAAGAAAACTTGAAAGTAGGAAAAGGAAAACCATAAATCCTGTTGGAAAAACTGTGTTAGTAAAACATGTTACCTCTACAATGGAAAATTGTCAAATGAGTACCTTCAAGATTCCTAAGAGCATCTGCAATCGTCGACTAAACCGACGATCAAAGATCAAATACAGTCGATAGTCGACGAAAATGACCCACAGTCGTCGATTAAATTTAGTATTTGATCGATGAAAATCACTGTTCCAGATTAAATCTGATCACTGATCGACGACTATAAATTATAGTCGCGCGTTATTTTATGGTATCGCCTGTTTCCGAGCGATTGTACAGAATCCCGTTTAAATACAAGGGCGTAGAGTTGACATTTCCGCCAGTTTAAACGAGAGACCTAAAGTCCGCTCCTCAACACGATACTCTGGAAGCTCGTCCTCCTCATAAGCGAGGTTCTAAGGTACCGCTTAAAAAATGGAAACACGGGCGAGACACACGGGCGAGGTGCTGAGGTTCCGCTCCGAAAGAATGGAATTCCTGGGCGGGGTTCTGGGATCTCGCCTGGTTTTTTTTTGGGCGGAAGGCTACAATTTCGCTTGTACTAGGCGATGGCTTATTGTCTCGTCCGTTTTTTCAAGCGAAATAATAGTACCTTGCTTGCCACCAAACGCCGTACTAGAAACTCGTCTGATCATCTCCTGCTGTTCTTACCCCAGATCAAAAATCAAATTTTTTAATCTTTGATCGATGGGTTTGATCGTCCCATTATGGATGCCCTAAGGCCATAACTGAGGAGACGAACAAAATTCAAAGGGATTTTTCTGGGTAAAATAGATGGGATAAGTTAAGGTATATAGTTGAAAGCTTTGACCTCAATGTGTAAATCAAAAGAGGAATGGGATTTATTTGCTTCCTGAATCTTGAAAATTTTAACACCAAAATGGGATGACAACAATGGTGCAAAACCATACTCTTTAGGGGCACAAGTCATGCAAGCAGAATATTTTGCTAACAATGATATTACGAATGTCTCAAGTATCCCGAAGTCATACAAACAATAAGTAGTCGTGAGGTGGGCAAAGAAAATAAGATCAATATATATGGACAGACAACTGGATACCAGAAATTTTTCCACAATTCCTAAAAATTTAAACACAACTAATTGGAATGATGTATTAATTAATATTGGGTTTAATAACTAGAATTGTCTCCTGATTCTAGAATGGGTAGATGATTTGATATTGCAACACTGATGTGTTAATAACTCTATAAATAACAAAATTCTCTACATCAATATCCACCATAATCAGGAGGACAGGGTGATCTAACCTTTGACTAGAGATGGTAATTTTACTGCTAACTTTTTTTACAAAGATATATCTGACTGTAAAGTTCCTAATGATATGGAACCTCAAGACCAACCCCTATATTAGAATGCTTGTCTGGAAGGCATCACAATATATTCTTCTAACAAGAGAAAGAGTAGGAAGGATATTACAATATATTGGTGCCATATGCAAAAAATAAGTCACTACCAAAAGGAGTTCTTATCAAATCTTTTCATTTATTATCCTAATGGTAAAACATGTTTAGCAAGCTATTTAGTTTGATCGTTAGTACGTGTACGGTCAGTCTGAGGATTTTCACCTTTGGCTTACAAGCAAAAAGAAAATGGTCCGGTGGGTCGGGCTGAACTATGTATACCAGTCTTGTGGCATGTTTGTTTGAGAGAAGGATGCAACATAGGTGTCTGTTAGCCAATAAGATAAAAGTATTGTTCACTCTGTCGATATATATGAACATTGTTGTTGGAACTAAAAACAAAGACAAGCCTTTATATGTTGGGTACACTAAGGAGGAAGTCGGGAATGAGTTCGTAGAGCATAGGACCAAATGTCAGGCGCCTATACTCTTTACCCTAAAAATGAATGTGACACTCATCATAAATATCTCAACTAACACTCAGATGGGTCTTATTCTGAATGACTATACAGGCAGATACAGAGGAGCAAAAGGAGCTAACCTATTACCAATGGTATCTGCAATACCATTGGTAATATGCAAAACTACTTAACTTTAAATTTGGAAATAATTAGCACGACTGTGATTTTAATAAATGCTAGAGACAACAATAACATCGACCATCTAATGCATATTGTCTCGGAAGATTTTAGACCATCTTGCGCATTATCTCAGGAGATTTTAGTAGTAGCAGTAACAATGGTAACAGATTGAACGACAATAATGGTCCTTTAAGAACCAGGAGTCTGGTAGCCAGAACTAGTTCAAATATGATATATATATTCTTGAAAAAAGAAAAGGAAAAACATTGTTGGTCTATATTTTTTATAACCTGACTAATTTTATATATATTTATTTTATTCTAGGCCTACCATTAAAAGTTAAAAAATAATATTTTGAAGTAAAAGTGAAAATTTCTTATCCACTTAATTTTGTTAATGATTAACTTATCCATAATTAATTAATGTTAATTAATTCAAATAGTAATTCAATTAGTTGGTGATTCAAATTGGATTATAGTTAATGTTAGATGGTATGAATTAGAGTATAGAGTTTATTTATTTTTTTTGAAAAGTTTTAAGAAGAAGGAGAAGACGTTGAGGAAAACTATGGTTATGGGATTTTGGTAGCAAAAACGAAATTTGATTGTGTCGACATATATTCTAGTGGTGAAGAATAAGTGGGTGCATCTACATATCGCAAATCAGATTATCGTGCTTTCGATCCTACCGATTTGGGATTTTTGTTGGATGAATAAGAACGTGTAAACCAAAGCATAGATGAGGATTTTAATCAAGCAAATGAAGATTCAAACCGGAAAAATGAAGATCTTAATGCTTCCAACCGTCGAGTATACGTGTTAAGGATCTCCAAACATGTATTAGTAATCCATAATCTCCAAAAAGTGATTTTCTTGCAAATTTGGAGTTATTTTCTAGCCAGATATTACTCAGAATTGGCGGTTACGATGGCACCACAACCGCCGGTTCCACCTCTTCTCGCAAATATGAATTAAAATCGGCCGATATGGTCATGAACAACGATCGATTCTGGTTTAATTTAGGGGGAATTGGTAGGTGAAATAATCGTCTTTTATAGACAACCGTATCGACCGATTTTAATTTAAAAATTAGCCAGAAAATTACGCTTTGCTGAATGCTAGAATCGGCACGCAAGTTAGTTCTCGTGTGTTTTAACTAACACTTGAGGATTTTTTTTCCAAAATCATGATTGAGTGGAATTGGTGGATGTGTATAGACTTAAAGACAGATTGTTAAAAAACGTTGGATACGGTTCGCACTAATCCGCCTATTGTGTTGGCCTAATTATTTGATTTATATTGTAGATTATTCAACTCGTCGACGACTAACCAGAACTCATGTCTCAGATGGGGCCTGATATTTCTGTCCACTACTACATTGATTTGGTGTGGAAAAAGAAGGACGATGCAAGGTAATGGTTTGTGGATAAAGACATAGAAATAAAATGTGTACTAGTCTTAGGATGCCGTTTAAGGCGTGATGGTTTAGAAATTGTTTGCGAGAGAAGTGGTAAGAATGAAAGTCATAGAGCAAAGGCCAAATCATATGTGAAGAGAACGTCGAGGGTCTACAAGAGTAAGTCAAAGAAGCATGATTGCCTGTTTAAGATTATAGTGCATAGACTTAATGGTGTATATAAGCTTTATAAAGTGAACAATGATTGTCATAATCACGACGAATGTTAATTTAGTTATTCGACACTCTCCGTAAATAAAATGAACTCTTACAATAGAAAATGTCATAAAATGAAATACTCTTTATTTCGCAGTGCGAGATTCAATTGTCAATACAGCTTCAAAATGACTAAACGGTTCGTCTCTCTATTTGGTATATTCCTCTTGCGCTACAAACCTGTCCTCTTTGTGTTTAGCTAGAAATTTGTTGTACTTGTAGCACAATTTTTTAACCGCTATTGTGCGTGAAGAAACATACTCACCCCCAGAAGATATAGGTGGTTCCATGTACTTACCGTCTAACTTGGGCATGAAAGGACCCGTATTAATAAAATTTCAGAAAAGACTTTGAGGACGGCTCTCTTCGGGAAGATCCATCACTATGTAAAAATTTCTAGCCCATTCGATCTCTCTCTTAACATTCGTATCTAGTTCCTTTTGTTTGATTCGGTCTTTAATTTCTTTGGCGGCTCTTTTGAGTATCTCTTCTTCTATAGCAGCAAGTGATTTGGTAGTTGATGACGATGGGTTAACCATTGTAGTAGGATTTCTTTTGAATGAAGCAATGAATGTTGGAGAAGGATTTATTTGAATGAAATAGTGTACGATGGAGGATGGATTATCTTATTTGTAATTGTCAGAGGTCTCTAGCCACACGGCCTCTAACAACTCTTTTAATTTAGTTGGTAAAACCCATTTTTCTTGTAGTGCAACCGGTATGCTTTTATTTTCAAATGAATCCCCTCAATCATCCGATGCAACAATGGCAGCCGGCGATTAATCCTGTATTGGTTGTTTGGCAAATTGGGCCAATGGTTGCACTAATCACGGTGGTTGAAAATTTGATTTGACAAGCAGCGACACACTGAACACACGAAAGAAATTTCACCGTTATCGTTACCCAGTTCTTGCAACGATCTAAACCGCTAGGGGGCGGCGGGGGTGGGGGAGGCTCATCATAATCAATACCGCTACCGACATAATCATCATACTCAAAACTGCCGCCACGAGCTTTCACATCTCTATAACAAGACGAGAAAATGTATAAACCAGTAGAAGGAAATGAGAAAAGAGATGACAAACAGAGACAGATTATTAATGAAGCTAGTAATAATAACTTACATTGTAAAGCTTAAAGCAACTGAAACAATGAGAAAACAAGCCATGAAACCACCAAAACTTGAATGACTCTTCGCCATGTCTAAGATTATAATCGTTGACGATCTGTTTGGTTTTTTATAAGCTCACTGAAGAAGAATAGTTGATGTGTATTGAGCATCCACAGTGTTACTATGTTGTTTTATAATCATCAAAGATATTAAAATAATAGAGTTGACAATTGACATCAATTTATTATTCCCTCCTTTTCCAAAACACTCTCAAAACTGATCTTTACATTCCAAAAATATTGACAGAGTCCCAAAAACTATATTAGATTAGACTCCATAAACCAGGATCTATAAAAAAAAAGCTTCGCAGACTAACCAGAAGACAGTGTGTGTGCAAACTGCAAACAAAGCAAAGAGAACAAAATTTACTTCAACACTTACACAACAACGTAAGTAACTTTGTAAAAAAAAAAGAAGGTTAGATTCCATAATCTTGAAAGATGAAGCTTCGATTTAAAATATGACACCTTGAGTGCATGAAGCCTGTAGGATTTAACTTAAAATCATGCCAAGCTCGATAGAAGATCATGCAACAAAACTCTAGTGCCGGGTGCAGTCACAAAACATTAAAAAGAAAAGAAAGAATCACAAATTTAAGAACATGGCCTTTCATGATGAAACCAATTGATCCATTTCTAAATAGACATGTATGTTAGAAACAGTAATCTTAGGAACAGTTTTAAAAAAAATGTATAAAACAAACAAAAAAGAAACTGTCTGAAGTGAACTAAAGGCCAACCATGAAAACAACAAAACGGAAAGTATTCAAAACACCCTAGACTGAGGCAAATGTTACATTAAGATTACCTGTGAAAAAAAGAAAAAAACTCGACACTTTATGATCATGGTGACATTGGTGCTGATCATTTTACACTGAATACCTGGAGAGAACATATTCATGGAGATTTGTTAACTAGATAGTTTATGCAGTATTCCTCTTTGCTACTTTTGCAAGAAGAGGGAGTTTATGTTGCACAATGGAAGAAGAATTGACAGAAAAGAGAGCTGCCAGCTATGAAGTGAGATATGCTTTATCATAGCAAATAAAATAAGAAAACTAAGACATAGGAAACAACATATCGAAGTTTGTTAGTGACAAGTTCAAATTCATTGAAAGATACTTGTTTAAGCTAATAGGACTACCACATACAGCTCCTAAATAAAGTTTGATATTAGCAACTGGATGAGTTAAGCAAACTACGTATTTGGCAGATTTCAGGAGGAAACCTAAGCCGAATAACTAATATTTGACGTTGACGATGCAGAGTTTCAGGGCAAAAAGTCGAGAAATAATAATTAGGAGCTCAAGAAAAGTACATAGGAAAAAAAAACATAAAGATTTAGCGTAGAGAATAGGTAGATACCTTCTGCAGCCTCCAGACTTATCAACCTTATCCTTACAGCAGAAATTCCGTTCCCTCTTGGCAGAAGATATTTCCCAAGTTAACTTCTGCTCCCGAAGACCATCCTTGTAAGATACATTAACAAATGAAATGAAGATCATTTACTACCATCAATTAAACATATCTTCTCATCCTCACTAGTCAAAAATTCATTGTTCTGCTTACCAATTTCTCCTGTAAGATCCTCCCACTTAAAATTTACTCAGATATTTGATAATCCAAATGTCAGAAAAGAACGATAACTTAAATCATATACACTAGGAATATATTCAACTATATTTTCCCCAAAAGCCTAAATGGAAGGGGAAAAAATGGACAGAAATTACAGAATTTTGTACTCTTTCAAGGAACTTCACAAAATATGTCCTTGAAGAGATCAATCAAAGGTATAACTATCACTATGAAAACCATGACAGCAACCAAAACCAGAAATAAACTATCACCAAGAAGGTGATATTACAACCCAAACAAACACAAATACAATAACCAAACAGAGCAGCAAAACCCCATATGAGGCAGCACCCACAAACCATTCACCCATGCCTAACCACTAGCCAAAATATTGCCAGTCGGCAGATATGTACAGAAACAAAAACTAAAAGGTCTGAAACTACACTGGAAGATCAATAAGAGAGTCCCATTGAGTAATCAGACAATCGAAGTAGCAATCTTCACTATTGCTTGTGCAGTGTCAACTCACCCTGCCCTTCTTCTGTTTCCATCAGCAGTGGCTCATCAACCACATGGTCAGAAGATTTGGCAGAGGATACTGTAGATACCTTCGGTACTAGTTTATTAACAATAAATGCCTCCGAATTATCTCCCTCGCAGAGCTGCTTGAAGACAGCATCAACATCTTCAACAGATCTTGCATCAATAACTGGAAGCTCCAAATCGGTTTCTGTCAGACGTCCCTTTTGGGTATCAAGTACAAACTCACCCTGCCTATCTTTTGTTTCCAATAACAGTGGATCACCAAGCACATGGTCAAAAGACTCAGCAGATGCTACTGCAGATTCCTTCAGTTCTGGCTCATTAACTATAGATGTCCCCGAGCAATCTCCCTCGTGGAGCTGCTTCAAGACAGCATCAACATCTTCAACAGATCTTGCTTCAATAACTGGAATCTCCAAATCGGTTTCTGTTAGAAGTCGCTCTTGCGTGTGCACTGTCAACTCACCCAGCTCATCTTTTGTTTCCATCAGCAGTGGCTCATCAAGCACATGGTCAGAAGTTCTGGCAGATGCTACTGTAGATTCCTTTAATACTGGTTTATTAACGATAGATGCCTCCGAGTTATCTCCCTGGTGCAGCTGCTTCAAGACAGCATCAACATCTTCAACAGATCTTGCTTCAATAACTGGAAGCTCCAAATCAGTTTCTGTCAGAAGTCGCTCTAGTGTGTGCACTGTCAACTCACCCAGCTCATCTTCTGTTTCCATCAGCAGTGGCTCATCAACCACATGGTCAGAAGATTTGGCAGAGGCTGCTGTAGATACCTTCGATACTGATTTATTAACAATAAATGCCTCCGAATTATCTCCCTCGCGGAGCTGCTTGAAGACAGCCTCAACATCTTCAACAGATCTTGCTTCAATAACTGGAAGCTCCAAATCGGTTTCTGTCAGATGTCGCTTTTGGGTATCCAGTGCCAACTCACCATGCCTATCTTTTGTTTCCAATAGCAGTGGATCATCAAGCACATGGTCAAAAGACTCGGCAGATGCTACTGCAGATTCCTTCAGTTCTGGCTCATTAGCTATAGATGTCCCCGAGCTATCTCCCTCGTGGAGCTGCTTCAAGACAGCATCAACATCTTCAAAAGATCTTGCTTCAATAACTGGAATCTCCAAATCGGTTTCTGTCAGAAGTCGCTCTTGCGTGTGCACTGTCAACTCACCCAGCTCATCTTTTGTTTCCATCAGCAGTGGCTCATCAAGCACATGGTCAGAAGTTTTGGCAGATGCTACTGTAGATTCCTTTAATACTGGTTTATTAAAAATAGATGCCTCCAAGTTATCTCCCTCGTGGAGCTGCTTCAAGACAGCGTCAACATCTTCAACGGATCTTGCTTCAATAACTGGAAGCTCCAAATCAGCTTCTGTCAGATTTCGCTCTTGTGCGTGCAGTTTCAACTTATCCAACCCATCTTCTGTTTCCATTAGCATTGGCTCATCAAGCACATGGTCCGAAGACTCCGTAGATGCTACTACAGATTTCTTTAATCCTGGTTCATCAATTATAAATGTCTCCAAGTTATCTCCCTCATGGATCTGCTCCAAGACAGCATCAACATTTTCAACAGATCTTGCTTCAATAGCTAGAAGCTCCAAGTCAGTCTCTATCAGATGTCGCTCCTGTGTGTGTGTTAATTCCCCCAGCCCCGTGAGCAGTGGCTCATCAAGCACATGGTCGAAAGACTCGGCAGATGCTACTATAGATTTCTTCAGTTCTGGTTCATCAACAATAGATGTCTCCGCGTCATCTCCCTCATGGAGTTGCTCTAAAAAAGCATCCAAATCTTCAAAAGACCTCGCTTGAGGGATTGGGGACTCCAAATTGCTCTCTATCAGCTTTGGTTCTTCCACGGCTAGTTCAAGGACAGCATGCTCATCTTCTGTTCCCTTCAAGACTGGCTCATCAAGCACATGGCCAAAAGACTCTGCAGATGCTACTGTAGATTTCTTCAGTACTGGTTCATCAACAATAGATGTCCCCGCGTCGTCTCCCTTGTGGAGTTGCTCCAAAACATCACCAAAATCTTCAAAAGACCTCACTTCAAGAATCGGGGCCTCCAAATTGCTCTCTATCAGCCTTGGTTCTTCTACGGGTAGTGCAAAGACAGCTTGCCCATCTTTGGTTTCCTTCAAGATTGGCTCATGGTCGGAAGAATGAGCAGGTTCAAGTTTAGCTTCCCGGGGAGATTCATCAAGGACTTCAGGAAGGATGGAATTTTTGGCTTCTCCCTCTTGAAGTTGCTTAAAGGCGGAATCAATATCTTCAAAAGATCTAGCTTCAAGAACTGTGAAATCCATGGTAGTGCTTGTTAGAATCTGTTCTTGGGTAGGCAATGCAAACTCAACAAGCTCTCTCTTTATTCCCTCTGTTTGCCGCTCAGCACGTTGCTTACAAGATTCAGTAGACTCAACTTCAGTTTCCTCCAATACTGATTCTCCAAATCCCCGATCAAGAACAAAAGACTTCTTAGCTTCTGTCTCATGAAGATGCCTGAATGCAGAATCAATATCTTCAATAGATCTTGCTTCAAGAACTAGCAGCTCCAAATTAAGATCTGTTAGGTTTTTGTCTTGGGTGTGGAGTTTAAACTCAGCATTCTCATCTTCTTTTACCTCCGATATCGGCTCATTATGGGGTTGTTTAATAGATTCAGCAGATAGAACTTCGATTTCCTCCGTTACATCAACGTGTTTTGGAGCTACCCTCTCAGGAAACTGCTCAATTTCAGAGTCAACATCATCAACACTCACAAGTTTGAGTGCCTCAAATTTGTCTTCAGCGCCTTTGCTAGACTTGGATTCAAGAACTTGTAAGCCTGTAAGTGTCTCATATGCATTGGATGCCAACTGTTCATAATCTTGGTTAGCATCTGTTTTCTTCTCATCAAAACTGAAGTCACCAACTGCATCAAGTTCTGTCAGAAATTCTTCATTAATCTCTTCAACTCCCGACGGCTCCTCCTCATCAAACTGGTCGTTCGCTTCATGATACCCAATTGATTCCTGATTGAAATCAAATTTACTTTCATATTCATGGGAGTCGTCTTCGAAAACCATTTGATGCAGTTGATACTCGACAAACTCAGATGGGGGAGATGTAGGAGCAGAAAGGAAGGGAAGGAGGTTTGACACATCATCTTCTTGTTGCTCATCGACTAGTGACGGGGGAGAAGTAGGAGCAGAAAGGAAGGGAGGGAGGTTTGACACATCATCTTCTTGTTGCTCATCGACTAGTGGTCCTCCAACTTCCTGAACTGCACCTGCTTCCATTGCCAAAATGTCAGACAAAATAGATGATCCCTGCATAAATAAAGAGGAAATTGTTAGTTGCTTCGACTATCTTTTTCTGCTCAAATAAGATGCACTAACATTTCCGTGCATGCCTTGCATTTAGCTGACAAACTCACTAATCTGGAATATTTCAAGACTGGATATATTACTAATTACATAGAAGGATCAAGACCATCCAAGTGCCTGTTAAGAGAACAATCTCTAAGACTGCATGGGGTTCACAATCAATGAAGTTACTACATCTTATGCAACTGGAGAACTCCTTGAGTAATGAGGTCTTAAATTAAAAAGGTCTTGTTTTATGTTTATAATTTGACTATATGTACTTCTGGACTATGAAGCTGTTTCATGATTTCCAAGTTTAACAAGAGCTAAATAATGTTCGGAGACTGACCTGAGATTCTTCATGATGAACATTGGATGATGGCTGGACCAGTTGATCCTTTAACTCAGACAAAGCTATATCCCGGGATGGCATCTCATCTGAATAAGGTAAATCCAGGGTATCAACCTTTCCATCCTTATCAGATTGGAGAACGCCAGCAGTTGTCTTTGGATCAAAGCTCGATGAAGGACTTTGGTCCTTTATAAACTGAAGACTTGCTTCTTCACACGGTAAACCCTCTTTTTCAGGTTCATTCTCGTCGATCACACACAGCTCTACTGAGGGTTCCCATGATTTTTCATACCCAGGGGTCGTCAATTTTCTAGGGGTACCAATCTGCACTGAAGCTTCCCTATCTGCGAGTGAAGTGATTCCTTCCACGACTACGGGTTCAGGTACCTCTACATGCATGTCAGAACTCACGGAGGAAGTAGAAACGAAAACCATGTTATCCTTATAACTCACCGTTTCTTCAAAGCTCATCATGTCAGAGATGTCCCTTCTAGACGCTGATGGGCTCAAGTCATAAACAGGTGCCTCTGTATGACTATCATCTTCTCCTTCAACCCTTGTAAGAAGATCAGAATCAACGACTGTCGGTTGCATGAAGTTGGAGAAGTGCTCATGGGCATCACCTCTTGCTAGATCCAGATCCGATAACTCTTCGTCTACGTTCACGTCGAAGATCTTTTCATGCATATCTGAAGATGAGTGGGAGTTTGACCTGGTGTGTTGTTGATGATGTTCACCCATATCTTGATCAACATGAACATAACTTGAGTGTGTTCCATGAGAACTTTCTTCATCCTCGCTATTCTCCTCGATCTTTTCACGAACACCGGATGATGAGAGGGAGCTGGACCTTGTGTGCTGCTGCTCTTCACCCACTTCTTGGTTCACATGAACATAGCTTGTGAGGTGTTCTTCTAAAGCGATAAATTCAGAATAGAATCTTGATTGTGTTCCATGGGAAGTTTTGGCGTCATCACTTTCATCCTCAACCTTAATTAAATCGACGTCATCCTTGCCTTCTTTATCACTATCTGAATCCAAGTGAACTTCTTTCGAGGGTTCACTTTCTAGCTTCACCCGTCCAGGTGTGTGTTCAACAGAAGGATTGATCTCGCTTTCGTGAGATGATATTTGTTCTTCAACAAGACTACTAATGTCTTCCTGGTGAGATGATAATTGTTCTTCGACAAGATTACTAATGTCTTCCTGGTTTGCAACTGTGGAATGTGATTCAGTCTCAGATGCAAAACTCATCTTAGACTCACTAGCCTCACTCATCTGTCTGCTAAATCTTGAATATCCCAGACCTTCGGATGCCATTTGTTCAGTTACAAAATAAGGTCTGAACTTACTGACATGGTGCTTGTCATGCCTGTGATCGTTAAAGAAAAAAGCTCCCATGTTGAAGCTCTCACACCTCCTGTAGTGCATATCCTTCTCATGAGCAGTCATGAACTCTTCGCCAAAGTTGCCTCCAGTTAAATCAGGTCTTTCTTCAAGTGGGTCATCATAAGGAAGATCAAAGGGATTTCTTCGTGGTAACATAACAGAGGGAGCTGATCCAGGCATAGGAGGTAAGCCAAGTCCCATATAAGAATCATAATGAAGATCAAATGGGTTGCGCCTCGCCGTTGAAATTGGTGCAATTTGAAACGGTGGTCCACTAAAGTCTAAATCTATCATATTCTTCTCTGATTCAATCATTCTGAAGTTCTTCCTAGCTCTTCGTCTTGCAATAAGACTTTCCAACCGCTGATTTCTTTCCAGCTCAGAGTTCCCAAGATCCATGAGATTCTTTTCATCATCTTCAGTCCATTTTAAAACAGCTTTAGTTTCACCCTCAGGGGTCTCACATTGCCCTTCTTCTTCGTCTTCTTCTTCATCATCATCGTCTTCTTCATCTTCATGGTGCTCGTCCTCCTCACCTGATTCAACATGATCATCATTCGAGTTATGGGGTCTATCAGAAGCAGCATCAAACTCATCATCTAAAGATGATACATGAGCATCACGACGAGGAGTTTCAGTGTCAAGTAAAGGATGGAGTTCATCAAGCATCGGCATAATATCTGTAATTGACGCATCGGGAGACGAACTTTCTGCACCATCAGAGTCTGAATTGTAAGATTCATCATCCTCATCATCATCACCGTCGTCACGGTCTTTGATCTTCTTCCACAGTGACAAAGAATCTTGATTAGAACCAGATGAATCTCCCAAATTTGGGGGCAGCAGCCCATGAGTATAGTTTTCTTGATTACTCTCCTCCTCCAAACTAATGAGAGGCTCAATTTCTGTGCTTCTCGCATAAGAAGTGGATGCAACTTCTTGAGCATCATCATCTTTGGCTGAATAATCAACTTCAATAAGAGGTTTTAATTCGTGAAACTCCCTCTTTTGGACATCATAAAATTCTCTCTTTTCTTGATTAAGGAATTCCCTCTCCTCCTCCACCAATTGGTACTGGATGTGAGTAGATTCATTCTCAATCAAACTGGTCTTTTCAGTGATCAACCCATCATCAAAAGCTCTACTCAGTGAGAAGACCCCATCCTTCTCTTCTTCTTCTTCTTCTTCTTCTTCATCTTTCTGAACAACAAGATCACTTTGAAGAACACCAGTTTTTAGAGAAGAAACTTCATGTTCATGGTGTGTTGGTTTTATAGTATTTTCATCATCTTCTTCTTGTTCTTCATCTATTTGGGGTATATTAGGATGTTGCCCATAACTCAATAAAGTACCAAGAAGAGCAAAAGTACAAACAAGAACAGGAGAAGAAGAAACCAAGAAAACAAATAGAAAAGGAAGAAATCTATACAATAATAAAGAGAATAAAACAAAACCCACAATCAATGGATGTTTATGTGTAGATCTATATGAAATTCTTATTGAAAGGATCAAAAACTTTCTCAAATGAACTCCGATTTCCATTACATCAATACCCATAACTAAAAAACTTAGACAGTATTTTTAACAAAATTCACTATAAAAAAAAATGATCAAAATTCACAACTGGAAGCTAATATCAAGAGAACTAACTTACCTATGATAATTGAACTAGAACTGAAAAGAGTGTTATGGAGTTTGACAGACTTCCTTGAATCAATCTAAATTGAGGAGAAAAAGAAAACCAGTTCCATAAAAACTGCTCCTTTTTTCTTTGCTTTGGTTTTTCTTTTGCTTTTGCTTTTTGGTTGGAAAGTGGAAACAGTACAATAATGCCTCTTCTTTTTTCTTCTCTTAACAACTCACCTAGTGAGCTGGATGCACCTAGTGAGTTGGAATATGGAGTCTAGTCAAACGATTCTAAGCTCGAAGATAAACAACTACAGTAGTGATGGAATCATTGCCATGATCTTAAAGAGAATGAAATAATTTAGCAGCTTCTATTCTAGATTAAAGAAAGAAAATTCATTAGTATACTATTTGCACTTTCTTCCACCACTTAGAATAGAATAGTTGTCTATTGTAATAAAGAAATAAAGAAAAGTAAAGTTTTTTTGCCAGTTTGACCCTACAAGCAGGACCAGACAGAGCACATGAAATGAAAGAATGTTTATATTGTAATAAAGAAAGGTAAAGCTTTTTGGCTGGTGGTCGGTTTAATTTTTATACCCTACCTGTCTACCACACACAGAGCTCATGAAAATTATTGTGATTTAAGCAAGAAGTGAAACGAATATGTGTTTATGACTTAAACCAAAATCTAATCATGGCCATAAGTCTTGGTCATTCTTCAAATCAAGTAACTTTACCAAACTTGAATGCTTGAAGCCTGTAGGATTTGACCTTAAAATCGTGCCAAGCACGATAGAAGATCCTGCAGCAAAACACTAGTGTCGAATGCAGTCACACTAAGCTTTTGTCCATAAAAAAGACAGGAAAACAAATTACAGATCTGTTTTTGTTTTGTTGTTTAATGGGAAGAATCACAGATGTAATGACATGGCCTTTCATTTTGAAATCAGCTGATCCATTTATAAATAGACGTGTATGTCCAAAATAGTAACCTTACAAACAGTTTTAGAAGATTAATAAAACAAACACAAAAGAATGCCTGAACTAGGGGCCAACCAAGAAAACAACTAAACGAGAAAGTATTCAAAACACCCTCCTACACTGAGGCAAATGTTACATTAAGATTACCTGTGAAAGAAACTCGACAAAATAAAAAGGTGTTCGCATTATGATCATGGTGACGTTGGGGACCATCATTTTCCACCAAATACCTGGAGAGAACATGATCATGGAGATTAGTTGAGCAAAGTTAGAAGTCCATGGGTAGATTTAGTTAGGTGTTAAAAATATTGAGAAAGAATGAAATGTGGTTACTTACACCGGCCAAGACATCTCTAGACATTCGAGGTTTGGTCTGGGCTGAATCATCTTTTACTGGCCTTGTCTGTGGGAACTGACGAATTACTTTTGGTTCTCTCTGATCAACTTGGGGCTCTGAACTATTGTCCAAGCCTTGTTCTTGGACCTTCTGCTTCTACATCAATGTTTACAAACAGAATTCAGTTGCAAATTTTTTTTTAAAAAAAAGACAGAATAAATTCAGAATTCAGAATTTCACCGATACACATAAAGAAATAGAAAAAGACTTAGAGAGTTTTCACCCCCAAATTTGCACTCCCAAATTTGCACCAACTAATTATTAATTGAACAAAATTCAAAACCAACCAAAACCCAATTCATAACACTAGATTTGAATAGATTCGTCAAGGTATCTGCTTTTTTATAGGATGCAAAGTTGAGTATTTGAGTTTCATAGGAATTCTGTATCACGGGAAGGAAAGGGAGAAGTTTGATTATCTAAGAAGCTGCAATGGTGGTGCTGTGGTGGTTCCCGGCAGAGACAAGTTTGAAGAGAGTAGTGAGTGATAGAGAGAAGAGGTGGGGGGGTTTTGGTGGGTTTTATTGTTAGATTTTATACGGATCGGACCGGATCGAAAAGAGTTAGTGCAAATCATGCTAACTCAGTTTTAACTGCTTAGGTTATATGCCAAAGTCAAGATAGGTTATGACTAAAGCTAATACTAAAGTTCAAAGGTGATGCAAGTATCAAAAACATATCGAAGTTTGTTAGTGACAAGTTCAAATTCATTGAAAAAAACTTGTTTGAGTTAATAAGACCACCACATTCAGCTCCTAATAAAGTTTGATAATAGCAACTGGATGAGTTAAGCCAACTAAGTAATTGGCAGGTTTCAGGAGGAAAACTAAGTCGAATAGCTAATATTTAACAATGCAGAGTTTCAGGGCATAAGTCAATTAATAATGATTCAGAGCTCATGAAAAAAGAATATACATCGGAAAAAATATAAAAATTTGGTGCAGACAATAGATAGATACCTTCTTCATCCTTTCTTCTACAGCATTTAAACCTTTAGACATATCAACCTTATCCATGTAGACATTCGTCTCCCTACCGGCAGCAGATATTTCCACAGTTAACTTCTGCTGCCGAAGAGCATGCTTGTAAGCTACACATCACAAACGAAACGAAGATCATTTACTATCAACATTTGAACACTCTTCTTATCACTAGTCAAATTGTTTTGCTTACCAATTTCTTCCGTAAGATCTTCCCACTTGAATTTACTCAGATATTTGATATTCCAAATGTCATAAAGAAGGATGACTTTTTCCTCCCACCTAAACACAAAAATATCACATCAACACCAAATAGATATCACAGGTTGAATAATCTCCCCGTGCAGGACACATACATATAACAAAGTACGCATTTTAAATCCAACATACCCATCTGTTCCCCGTTTAGCATATTAGCAATTCTCTTCACAACCCTTTTATTGTAAATTCAACCCACCTATATAAAAACAAGAGACGAACATCATCAAAGCAATCCCTAAGATAATGAATTCTTAAAGCATACATTACATCATATACCCTTCTGAAAAGCCTCGACCACGAAAATCACCAGCTTTCTTGCGACTAACTTGCTGAGGTACCTGCTGCTTAGCTTCAGGCACAAAATAAATCCTATCAATCTCACCATACTGAGAAAGAACTTGATGTAGCTTCACCGGGTCCATTTGTGGTGGTATCCTACTCATATAACAAACTCCACGATTCCTTGCCTTCTCAGCTTCTTTTAACAAAATTTTCTTCCGTTTCTATTTCTGTTTTTCATCATTTGGCATAATTATGTCATCCGCATCTCCTAACTCCGGAAGACTAGTGTCACCTTCATCTCTCTGTTCTTCGTCCGACATCTTTTAATTTGGGTATAGATGCATGCACTAACCAAGCCAGAATGAAAAGTCACCAAAAACAAATTCCAGAATATTACTTATACATATAAAAGAAATAGAAAAAAAGACTTCAAATTTTTCACACCCAAATTTCTTCGATTAAACCCTAATCAAACGGAATCCAAAATTGAACAGTTGAAATTTAAAGAAATTAAAACTAAGCAAAACCCAATACACAACACTATATCGATCAATTAGTCTAATTTAAACCCCAATTCTGGAAACTCCCCAATTTTTTTCAGGGAGAAGTTTAAGTTTCATTACCTAAGGAGCTGCAACGGTGGTGCAGCGGTGGTTCCCGGCAGAGACAAGTTTGTAGAGAGTAGTGAATAGTGATAGAGAGAAGAGGGCTGGGGTTTTAGGTGGGTTTTATGGTTTGGGTTTTATACGAGTCGGACCGGTTAAGGACGAGTTAGTTCAAATTGGATGCTTAGGTTATATTCCCAAGTCAAAGTAAGTTAAAGGAATGACATTATACAAATAGGGTAATTAAATTTAATTGCAACCTAAAGCCCTAGAAGAGTTTCTTCTAAAACCTTCTGAGAACAAATTTTATTGTGGAAGAATTTCATTTTTCAAGTTCCATGACACATCAGCACTTGACAGAGATCATGGAAGTTCAAATTTAATGGTAGAATCCAAAGATAATTTAATGATAGAATCCAAAGATACGTAAATCCAAATAACGTCCGACGTCATTTGAAATTGCATTTGATTAGTCGATGAGTAAAACACAATTTCGAATTGTGTTTGACTAGTCAACTGTCAAAATGCAAATTTGAATTGCTTTTTCCGAAATTTCACATTTTAATTAGAGTTTAGTTATGTAATTATATGCTTCAAGTATTTTAATTAATGCAATTTAATTATTTTCTAAAAATTTCGAATTGTATTTTATTAATTATTTTAACGGATTTAAATAAATTAATTATTAATTTCAATCTTTTAAAAATATAAACAAATTGATTAACACGAATGTAAACATGATTTTAAAAAACAAACAATTCATTTTGGGTATAATGTAGAAGGAGTGCAACGTTAAAAAGGTTAAACAAGTATAAACAAAACGGCAACTGGAATTGCGTAAAACACAATTTGGAATTGCATCTCCAAAAACGCGATTCCAAATTGTGTTTTGTGACAGATTTAGAGTATTTCGAATCGCGTTCAGCGCGATTCGGATTACCTCTATTTCTTAGAATCCAAACTCTCTTTCGTGAAAGCTTAAAATATGCCTTGAAAAAAGTATGGATGAAGGAAGCTTTAGACCTGACATTCCACACTTTTTCCAAGCTTAGAATAACTTGGATTCCACTGTAAGACTTGCTCTAATCAATATTTTCACTTAATCAGTGTCGAAATATTCTTACGGGGGGTTAGTGAACTAAGAATTCTAGGGAGTTCGGGAGAGCTTTCAAAACTCTTTTTAGTCATTTGAGATTTTAAGGGAGTCATAAAAATCTCCTTGTTAGTCCATACAGATTTCTCTTAAATCTTTTAGAATCCCTAAAACTCCTTGTTATTGGATTAAATTTTTTAAAAGTTACTTAAACACGTTTGTTATTGGATTTATATTTCAAAGTGATGCATTTGTGCTTTTTAGAGATTTAGAAATACTTTTTTAAGATAGGCATGAAAAAAATTTCTCCAAAATAGATGATATTTTGGGAGACTTTGAATTTGGGGTTACCATGTGAAATAGTTCATATGCTCTGCTTTTCCTTTTTTTTTTTGTTTTTATTTTTCAACTCTTAATTGATAATCTTTATAGGATGTTTTACATTCTTGTTGTTTATAAATTGTTGGGTACCTGTCCTTATCCATTTTGTATCACTGCTCATTCAACCATTTTTCTAATACATAATAACATTAACGTCCTTTTTCATTAATATGTTGTTTCACCTAAGTGGTCGAGCAACTTTATACTCAATTTTTTGATTTATTGCACCTGATTTTGGGTTATCTTGCAAAAAAAATAAATTTTTTTGATAAAGATCGTAAGGTGATTGATATGAGGACTTAGCAAATGACCATAATGAATTTTTTTTCAATACTTTATTAGGTTTTTATCGTATTTATGTTAATTGTAGCATGCATAATATATAAGAGAAGAAAGTTTTGGATTATTTACAAAGTTGGAATATGTTTTGAATTTGTTAAGGCATTGTGTATTTGTTTTTTGTCTATATAAATCATTATAATTTATTACTATTTATATCTACAAGTCACTAAAATACTCTCAGAAAGTCACTTGAAATCTCTAGATTTCTAGAGAATCTCTGAAAATCACTGAAATAAAAAGTCTATGAAAATCCTTATAATTCCCTATTCACTAATCCCCGTTAGGCTTTGCACTATTATTTTTAAAAGTTAACAAAAAAAAAATGACGGGTAAAGACCTTCAATTTTTAATTTCCAGCTGATTTACCTAAGCTGCACATTATATTGCCTCCTACTAACATGGCCCAAAGTAGCACACCACAACCAAGATAAGGGTTATAATTTATAAACACAAGGCGTTAAACATAATTAAAAACAGGGATATGCAGAATGAATTTGAAACTGAGACCCGACATTGGATATTTAGATAACACTAGTAGGTAACCCGTGTTATGCACCTGGGCTGATGAAAATTATTGATTTGGAGTGAGGGGTTTCTTCTCGCCTCATCGGCCAAATGATTTTGAACATCTTCAGAAATTCTTGATTATTATTGTATGATTATTTTTATGGGTAGGAAAATTTGATACCCTTTGATAATCCCATTATGGTACATGTGTACAGTTTAAAAAGACTTAGATATCACGAAAGTATGAAATTTTAAGTTACACGCCAAAGATTTTTTGTTAGAAATGCTTAAACCACAATGCAATATCAATTCAAGATACATATTTCCATACACCCTTGACAATGACAATCAAAAGCATTAACCAAATTTTCATACATTGCTATATTCAAAATTTTGTTCGAACTGTAGTCAAGCTGGAAAAAGTTTTCAAACGTTGCTAAATGATCAATCACCAGGCATGAGAATTACAGAAGACCTAATTTATTTAAATTGTCTGCGTATGGTCTACATTGACACTAAGAAAAAAAAAATACTTAAATACTACTCAGAGGGTCCAGGTTTTTACCGTAGGTATCTTCCAACTGAAATGGGCTTTGGCCCACACTTGTCCCCGTACCGAAGGCACCTAATGCATAACAAATGCGTAAGCTTTCAATTCACTAAAAAACCATACGTCCCTCAGGAAATCAGGATGGCCATCCCTTTTTAAGGATTTCATCAATCTTCAATAATTTTTCCTTTGGACCCCCGAAGGGAACCGCTCGGCCACATTACTGTTAAACTTTACTGCGTAATGAGCTTTCCATTTTCTCATTTTAGAAGGTTTCCACAGAGTCAATCTTTTTGAATTATATTTATATTTTTCAAGCTGATAAGTGCTCTGTGCTCATGTCAAGATTACCAATGCTCCCGCTCCTTATCATTAGAATCGTGCAACCATTTTAGACAAATCATGTTAGCATATCAATCATCATAGCACACTCATTAATCTCAATTTCAGAGACATGCAAGCATTGTTTCCACACAATAACAGTTTTGTGATTTCCTTTTTCAATGTTTGATACGTTGTAATCAAACATGGGTCTTTTCTTATTATGACCCAATATGATCAATAGCAAATACATATGACAAAGCACTACAGAATCATATGGGACAACTACAAAATAAATATATGACTAGAACCCATATGAAGAACGCTTAGTTGACAAATACATTTTCATATGGAACACAAATTATTGAAACAAGATTTAGACCAAAAAAAAAAAATCACTGAAATAACTAAACCAATTTTGAGGATGACAGAGAGGTATCCCTGAATAAGGAATCCAGTAATTCACTTACAAATTATTCAAAAGATTTGTGTGCATTGTCAGTGATTAGCTATCAGGAAATCTGATATACATATATTATATAGTCTAAAATAACCAAATATAGAGTCGCGTGCAGCCAACTGTTTGTCTTTGTTAAAAAATTGACGATAACTTAGTGAATTAGTAGAGATATGAAAGTATTTTAATCCTATCAAAACGTGCAAAAGGCTGCTGAATTAAAAATGTGCCTTCCCCAACATTTTTGGTGGTTTAAAAATGTGTCGATGCGCCATAACCATGTAAGCTATCCGTTGAATATGGATTGAGTGCTTAAGTTTGAAGAGCAATTAAAACAACCCACATGTAAAAGTCATCTTTCACCATTTTTGGTCCGGTTTATTTTTTTAAGATGTTAATGAGGCATCACAAAAATAAAGATCTATTTATCATCTAAAAAATTGAAATATTAAATATGTATAGATTATGAAGGATTGCAAGACACTTGGCTTGCAACGTCATCTGCTTTGAAATCAAGTCTAGTGGGGAAAAAGTAAATGATGTCAATGTATTGTAATAGAATTCTTTTGATGATACATTTCAGGATTGTATAGAAACTCAAGTCCAGCGTAATAATTATGTTGACCAACACTAAATATATTTATGATAAATTATCTTTTACGATCAAAAGAAAAAGAACACTAAAAATATTCTTATGATCATTAACATAAACATAAATTTGACACATACTATAATTCAAAAACTGCAGCAAGGTAAAAAGGAATCTGTTAGACAGATCCATGAACACCTCAAAGAAAAGGGAAAAATAAAGGAAATAGTTACAACTGTGGCACCGCCAAATAGGTTTACAAAATTGATCTTGAACGTTCTTGGACAATTTAGCCCAGAATCTCATAAACTGATAGAATTAATTAGAATCAAATATTAAATCTGACCTTAAATTAGCTTTGACTTTATCTTACCTGATGTTACATTAATGCTCATATATACTATCACCTTAAATTATCTTGCTTGATATCAATAAATTCAACATCTTCTTGTTGGTTGTAAGGTGTAGCATTGATTTCAAAATATATGTATAAGCAAAGTCAATATTAATTGACTCTTCCCAGCATATATGGTTGTTTGGAACAAAAATCTATAAACAAATATGTTTTATTTGGTTATTCAAATTATGGATACTTTCTAACTAAATTCTCAAACAAATTCGACGGTCCATATTTTTTTAAAAAATGTGTGAACTTGGTGTAAGAATAATAAACCAAATATCAACCAATCAGGACAAAAGGTTTCGTCGACTCACCAATACATAAGATGGTGGTCGCTACCATTTCAATATGGAGCCTAGGATACAGCAAATTAAATAAAATTTCAACAGAGATGAAATGTAAGGGGGCTAACTTGTTTTTCAGTCAATCAGAAGCCGAGATTTTGTTGACCACCCAATAAGAGGGGAAGTTAGCGCAGCTCTCAACGTGAGAGATGAATTGGAGTGTTTATGTTAATTGAGGGCACGGGTTTTGGTTATTGTATTGTTTTAAAATTAGCAAATCTCATATTATTTTAAATCACAAATTTCATATTGAATATATCACCCCAAACCGTGACACCATTTGGGACTGATGTCTTATGCCGTAACCTTTGACATTTATTATCACTTTGTGAGCATATAGAACCGCGCTTTGATCTTGCATCTATTTCCTATAAAAGGTAATGTATGATATATGAGCACCTCAAGGAACAAAGTAAAGAGTCTATCTTTAGATTAAAACATAAGTTGCATATTAATCATCTGAGCTAGGGGGCATGTTGCCTCGTGTCATTAGTTATTGTGATGGTTTATGAGTTCAAATTCTCATTTAAACACCGATAATGTTCATTTCACTTAATTCAAACTAAAATTATGTACAAAAATAAATAAAGCTAATTTTGTAGGTAAAAATACGAAACAGTAATACTAAATTAATAATACACCACAGATTATTATATATAGTAACAGATATATCTAAAAATTAATAATAGACACCATAGATTTGTGTGCCTAGATTGTATACTAATTTAATGATATAAAAATTGATTAATCACCATTGCACTTCAATTTAAAATGTCAAGTTACAACTCCATGGAGATATGATACCTTTCATTGTTCGACGGTTATTATGTTGTCGTTCTACCATGCTTCAATGGTAGACATCTTCTTCAGCCCCATATACTATTCAATTGCTTGAATGTTTGTATCAGGACAATGGTGTTGTTTGGATGTACACAATGAGAACCTTTAAAAAAAACAAAAAAAAACATAAAATCACTTCTAAAACTAAGATCGAAAACTAAATAAAGAGACAACATTATGAAGTATGGATTAAGAAAGCTACTAATCAACTGTAGGGACATGCCATGAGCGTGAAGGATAGCAAGATCTTGCTACCAGTGACACTCTTAACTTGAGCAATACCATGTGAATCACGAAGAAATAACACCAATCTGAGATCGGGTTAAACCCTTCTTTGCAAACTTGCAGATGTTATCCTCAACCTAAAAACATCCAAAGAAAAATCAAACAAAATTTAGAAAATATATTAAAAAGACCCATCATCAGTAAAAGTTAAATCTTAGGCTACTGTTGTAGGGCAAAGAAGAAGAGGAAATACCCTTATTGTGAAAATAAATAAATAAAGTTTTAGTAATACAAAAAACAAAATAATACCCATTAAATCAATGAAACATAAGAAGAAGAACATGATTGAAATCACCTTGAAGAGTGCATACGACCCATGATTTCCTATGGAGGTTTTTCACTTCTTTTGACTGAATTTCTTTTTGTTTTTTCTGGTTTTATACAACCCTAAATGTAAGATAAACTATAAGTAATCTGGTTTTCTGGTTTTTTCTGGTTTTCTTTTTGTTTTTTGTTTTTTCTGGTTTTGTTTTTGTTCACTGGAGAGGAATTAGCATAATTAGGATTAATCTGAACCAAAAATTACAGTAATATATATGACCATGAGTAAGATAAACTATACATAGTAGTACAAGAATGCTAGTAGAAGAATGCTAGCAGAAGAATATATAGACTTCTTACATTTCAATCCATGGAATGAAAGTAAGATTAATTCACTCTGCCATTGCTATGTAGACATAGATGAGTTCTCACTATCATGTACACAGTAACAGATGATGTTGATGTGTATAAAGCGGACTGGCCAAATACTTGCGTAAAACTGGAGAATCAGAACATAAAAGTTAGAAAAACAATAACACTTGTTAGATTTAGAACAACATGTTGCACCAAACAATCTTTTGGTATTACCAATGGGAGTCCAAAAACACGACATTTGAAGCACTCTAGTTTTGTCTCCCTACTGCACACGAATATGAAACCCAGTGAAAAGTGTCTATGCTTTTTCAGTTTATCAAAGCTTTCCTCCGTGGTCTGTACTCTCAACATTCAAGTCAGAGCACACAAACTGAATACTTTGGAAATATAGTCTTTCTACTCAGCATTCAAGTAAGAATTTGAGCCCCAAAACTGAACAACTTGGGAACCTATAGCAAATAAAAGCAAGAACATAAGCACATTGACAGTCAATCACATAAAAAATCAACAATTATAAATAACAAATACGGAACCAAGAAATAACACAATAAAGAGTGTGTGTGCAATGCGTTATTTGATATTGGTACACACGACTGTAGATTCTTCACTGAGATTGGATGTTTGGTTTCTTCATAGGGACAACATGGTAGTGAAAAATTCAATAGAAATCCCATGTCTCCTGCTGATACATTTTCCAAGCCAATTCACTTCTACAAAACCCAAACTCAAATTTAATGTTCGAAAAGGATAAGAGAAATTAGTTCCTAAATAGAGAACTGAATCATTCTTATAACCGAATAATTCGACCAAATACTAAAAGACGGGAAAACTTCAATAAGCAATGCACACATTTTTATTGAAAAGGTAAAGAGAATTCAGACTTTCTTGGACATGAAGGAGCCTATTCGTTATGATAATGAATACCAATAACTTGAGTATGAAATATACCTGTCACGGCTCAATAGTATTGAATACCAATAACTTGAGTATGGAATATACCTGTCACACCTCAATAGATTTAGTTACTCAACTGTAACTAAATATCAGTTTTTACAAGAACGGTACCAACAACTTTATCTAAATTAATGTATTGATACTGGTGATCACGTGATGCTACTTTAAGCTAGATCAGAACTTTTTTCCATTGTCGTAAGATCTCGAGGCGTTGGGTTCTTGTGGGGTAAAGTGGTGACAGATTAAAATCTTATTGCATTCTGCAAGTACTACAGCTGATGCAAAAAATTATTGTTCTCACATAATATTTGGCATATTTCAAACAAAAAGTGAGATATTGCTTTCATGTTAGTGCCATGACATAATGTAACTGCTTAAGTCATCCTATGTATGGGTGAGGTTGATTAGTAAACCTTTCCACATCCATAAAATTCAGTTCAACGTGACGAAGAAAACGTACCAACATGTAGTGTTTCTTTTGATTGTTGGCAATAGATAAATATCGAACTTCATTAACATTCTTAGAAAGTTGAAATACCTTTTTGTTAGGTGCAATTATTGGGGGATCCAAAATGACCAAGTCCCATGATTCATGCCTAGCAGTAGCCTCATATATAAACGCGAAAGCATTTTCTCTTAAAAACGATATTATTCCTGGATCTGGATCTAGGTTGTTAAGAGTGACATTTTCTTTTGTAAGCTCCAAGGCAGGCAATAAACTATTCGTTAGTAGTTAAATTATCCTACGGTTAAAGGAACTAAAATCTCCAAAATATAACTCATTGTAATGCATACACTTCTGTTGTTGCCTATAATTGTGATCTTTTAAAGTAATCAATAAGTATCCAAGGGCAAAGGCATAATTCTAGCTAACAAAATCAAAGGAAGCTTAACTCCTAATTATTCAAAAAAAGCTATGTGTATGATATCACATGAATTGACCGATGCAGGAAACAAACAATTACGGCATCAAAGGAATGAGTAATCAACAATCAAGCCAACATTATACATACTAAAATCAATCTGTTTCTATTAACATATTGAAACCAAGATATTTACTTACACCCTTAAAGCACAATAAGTTTCCTTTCCTCTAAGATTTTAAAGATTCCTTTTTTTTCTTCTGATTTTAAACACTCAAAGCTGCATAATCTCCTCCATGAATCTCCAAGAACCAACGACAGTAGCTTGTCTTCAAGCTTATCGTGCAGCATACTGAGAAACCCTTCATATACCCCAACATACTTGGAAACTGTGCGAAATGAGGCATGTTAAAACTCAAAGCAAAAATTTATCTGAGGCATGTTAACACAACATTCAGAACTGTTATCTTTAAGAAACAACATCTGAGGCCTGATGTTATGAACAAAAAGTCTTACAATACTTAGTAACTTAGTAATTAGATCAGGAGGTTAAATCTGTCGTCTCTAATTACTGGGATACATGAGCTATTTTTTCAGGAACATATAATCCATGTAAACCAAATAAACTATCAAAACATGTTGCAATGTTGTATATCTTTCCATGTTTTTGCAATAAGTTGATATCCTCTTTGACCCTTCGGCAATAACCTAGGAATAACCTAGGAATAACATCAGTTCTTGAATTTCCATCTCAAAACCACTTCTAGTTCCGTGAAGAACGTTACATCACCATGGACCATCTTTAGAATGAATAAGATAATTATTTAATTGCATTCCAAATGCTTAACCTTTAAAAAGTCAAAATTAAAATTAGATATCGATATACCATAGGTTGTTGTTAGCAATCCAGAAGAATTTATATGGCATGTAGGGCAAGTAAGTCAGCAAGGTACTTGAAGGGATAAAATATAATAAAAACAACTAAGATTAAGTACGTAAAGCACTGGAACTTCTATTGAATCCTGGAAAAATTTAGTACCACAATCAAATATTACAATGCGTGAAGTAGAGATCGCCAAAGAAAAAAAAAAGATAAATGACAATTAAACTCTTGGATGAGCATTTCATGCCAGTTCACACGGAAAATAAAGAAAGAAAAGTATATAAATTCAAGGAAAAAAATGTTGTAGTATTATCGCGCTTAGTTGCATGTTGGACTAAATAATATGAACGATGAACCTAACAAAGAAAGGTGAAAGACTATGGGAGCTCTTGTTGTCTTCTTTATATCGACAACTGCACCTTAGTCGGAAAAACAATAGGAAAAAGCAAAATTTTAAATTTGCGTCGTAAGGGTTTTACATCCTCTCATACTATACACAAAACAAATCAACGCTAGGAGAAGTTTAAAACAACTTTTACTCTCCCTTTTAGCAACCACTATACCATGATAATGATGATAATATAAGCACATAAGGTGAATAAAACCCAAGCTTGTAGAGAGAAAATCCACATTATGAAATTGGACAACAAATAATGTCCCATACCGGATGAAGTTGAGAAAAACTTCAACTCCAAATAATTTATGCTACTTCCACTAAGCGCTTCATTAAAAAAAGAAAAGAAAAAAGAAACAACTATCACTGACCTTTGAAATTGGATATCTATGACCATACCAATTAAACTTTGTCATGGATGCAGCCTGCTGGAATCTAACCTTATGCATGACAACCTGCAGACCAGAACATGAAAAACATAAAGGGTATGTTTATAGATTTATACCAGTAGGAGTTCAATGGATGTCAGAAAATAGGTAACATCTTCCCACATCATGCATAGTTAACAACTTAACATTTAAGCTAGAACCAAACATCACCTCCAGGTTATCTTTAACATGTTCATATCTATTGCTTCACCAAGTTTCCAAAGGTAACTGCTAATTTTGGACTCCAAATTATATAAAATTTGTTATTCGGTGTCATCGTATAATCCAAAACAGCCTGTCATTCCTACACAGGTTAGCTGATAAGCACTTAATTGGTACATTTTTACCATTTAATCTATATTTGTTAGCACTCGAATTTATATTAATAATATATTTTTATTGTCTTATTAGATGGTTTGCATAAATCCCGACGTTACAATTAATTTGGTTAAATGGACTTATCATTGGCGTCACTTTTTGATATTCCAAGAACACACGAAAATTAGTGAGGTTGAGGAGCTCTACCGTCGTGGAAGTGAACAAGGAAGAATTGGAGGACGGTATAGGCTAGAGAGGTGATGATGGGCTAGCTTCTTTTGGTTGCTTTTAGGTGTGAAAGTGAGGGACGTGATGGAGGTGTAGGAGCTAAATGCTAGGTTATTAAGCTTCACGTGATAAAAGGAGTATGTTTAAGAGTGTGGAACAAAGTAAAAGAAAGAAGAGAGAGATGATGTTGACCTGAAGAGAGTGGTAGAAGGATGCTGGTACGGCTAGAATAGGCCTATGGGTAGTCCTTTCTTCTCTTGGCTTTGGGTGTAGCCGTGTAGGCTTTGTTTGAAAGCTACTTTTCTATCTTTTAGCTACTGGGTATTTCACGTGAAGAAAGAAGATGAAAAAGAAAGTATGCAAATTAAGTCGATAAACAACAAATCAAAAAACAGTGCTTACTTTTGAAGAAATCAAAATTTGCTCCATCTTAAAGAATCAATCAAAGAGATAGAGAAAAATCTAGTAAGCTCTGCACCACTTGTTGATTAAGATCTAGTAAGAAACTTACATTTGAAGGTGACCATGTTTGATTCACAAATATATATCACCTAACATGCAATAAAGTATTCACAAATAATCAATTAAGTCTATGAAAAAGGATTCTGAAACTAAATAAACGCTTGCACAGGTTTATAAACCCCACAAATGATTTTTATGGCCTGAAATTGGTTATGAGCTTTTTTTTACGAAGAAAAGTGTTGTAGAGTTGCTTCAAAAGAACATAAAATGGAGTACGCACTAAGCACACGCTTGAACCGCCCAAATAATTCTCCATATAAACTACCTCCATCTAAGCAAATCCAAGAACAACTGTCTCAAAAAGTACTCACTGACACCTGCTGGATGTATTAACTCATCATTATCAAGATGGATGATCCAATCCATTACAGAATCCTAGATTGAAAATTACAACAAAGAGCGGTAGTTAACTTATGATTGTGATAAAAAACATCAACTTAATCTTACACAATGGGGAAAGGGACATAATAAACTGGAATAAAATCATTCTTACCTTGCCATGACAATAACCATCTCCATTTTAGGAGATTGCTTGACAAAAAGCTCGTAGTTACATGGTTTATAAAAGAAGCTAGCCAACCAACTCTGATTCCAGATCCAGCTAAATTTCAAAAGAATATTATATAGAGGAAAGAAGGTCAAATAACATTTGACCAAGAATATAAGTAATATTGAATATTATCATTCTCACAACATGCTTCAAATTAGGCACATAAACCCAAATGGTGAAATGAACCAACCTTTTAGCTTGTTTCTCCTCTAACTCCCTTGTTCTGTAAATAACTTTGATACCCTGACATAGATTATGAAAGACCGTAGTCAAAAAATTTAGTTGAAGTGAGATAGAATTCAAGTACCAGAATTCTCGTATACTAAATTAGATAACAAAATACTAAATCTATGCAAAGGATATGAACTCACATAAATGGATTCTAGGATGGCAAAAACTGTTGGAGATGAAGCCTTCCCTTCCACGAACAGAAAGAAGGTTGTAACTCCAAGGACTTTACAATAAAAGATCCATGGCAGAATCTGTTCTCATCCAACAGATGTGCTCTTCGTGATACATATCTGTGCATATATAATAACATGATGTAAATCAATTTCAGAAAGAGAAGTTGTATATACCAAATGAAGGTGAATTGAGAACTCGCTAACAAATAAGGTAGCTAAATGCAAGAGTCAATGAAATGCCGAAATCTCTATAACTGTGACTGTGTCATTGAAAATAAACCTCAACCACAACACATATGCCACACCAAAAGCAATACCAATAGCTAACTATATTTCACAAAAGAAGGAGCCTCATAACCAAAATATCATTACCCAATTAATCAAAGAAGTGGCAGTGCACATACGCTCCAAGTGAAACTTGTGTTAGAAACTTGACTATATCTCCAGATGTGAAGCTTTCCCCCTAGACCATACAGTAGAACAACTAATAAACCATAATCGATGTACGCAAAAGGACATTGAACATTTTTAACATCCAACATGACAATTCAAGAATACTTACCACATGCAAATGTACCATATAGATGAAAATAACCATAAATTTCATGAGAATGTGGTCTAAGAAAGATCATATATCTATTACAACTAATCAATGAAGAAAAAAAATTGGAACTCCAATTAGTAGAACCCTACCTGAGAAATTGAGTTGATTCACCCTCCACGGGTTCATCAAATTCACACCAAAACTTCTCTCGTGTACAAAATCCAAAAGGCATTGTCCATGCTTCCTGAAATCAACAAAAGAAAACAGATCCGTTTATACCTACAATATCAAAATAAAAGAGCTTAATTTTAGTTGGTCGTACCCTGCATACAAACCTTCTCGGCGAACTCTATAAAGAACATATATGACCCCTTGTTGCAAGAAAAAAAATACTGAAAATAATATAAAAATTTCAAACGAACTGTGAATTGAAGATGATAAATCCATGCTCATAATTACCACACGGTATGCCTGTTGAGAATCTGATAATTCTTGGTAGAAAATATTAGTACCTCGAAGCCCTAAATCAGACACGAGATAGATTCAACATATATAAGTCTAACTCTAAATAAATTTTATCAACTAATAATCCAAAACCCTTTTTTCCAATCAACTTAAATCATAGGAAAACCAAAAGAAGTACCCATATGAAACAAATGCTAATAAACCCCCCGATAAGTTTAACTCAAAAGATGCATAATTCCTCAGATTTCTTCAAGGTTTTCAGAAGAGAAATGAAATTAAATGAAAGTGAAGTTCGAGAACTCAGTTGATCCCGTAGAATCCATAGAGAAAAATCGAATGAATTAGGAAATAATGAGAAAACAATCAAATAATTGATTTTCATACCTTATTTTGATGCTTTGTGTGAACAAACATCTCTGCAATGAATAAGAAAAACAAACAATCAAAACAGGGAGTCGAAACAAAAGAAAGATACCGTAAGTGCTATTGAAAATACAGAAGAAAGAAGGAGAATAGGGTGCACGTATAAGAAGAAATTCACCGCATATATGACTACCGAAGAATCTATGATAAGAAACAAATCTAAGACTTCCAAAATTAATCAAATACTAAACAAACAAACAAACAAATGATATTTTAGTCACCTGACCGCCTATTTTCCCTACATGGAATGCCATAACTTGTTTATTTTTATTTTTATATAAAATAAAATATTAATTGATTTTCTGAAAGGTTGTTTGCACCTGCAACCCTATAATTATTGGTGTAAGTATAAATATCATCATTAAGGTAATTTTTAGAAAAATGTCCATACGAGAAAATCCAATTAATAAACTGATCCCCTTTTTTTCAATTTTAATTAAATGACTATACCGTTTAAAATTCTGTCATGTCTAACTTGTTTATTATTTTCTCATTGACTTAGTAAATTTTTAATATTACAAGTACATAATTATCCTTTGAACCCTAGTTTCATAAGAACATAACTCGTCTCTTCCCTTTCTCTTTCCCTCATTTTTCCTGTCTCTTTCCTCTTTCTCTGTCTAATTTTTTCTCTCCAATTTTTTTTAGAACTTACGATTTCATTAACTTCTTTCATCTTTTGTTAAGAAAGAACAGGATTACAAAGTCATTATAGTTGCAGAAAATTGAGATTGAAAATGTTAATATGGAAAAGAAAAAGATTTGTAAAATGAGAACCAAAAAGAAGTAGCAAAAAACAATTGTAACAAGGTTCCATCTTACATGAATCGATGATTATTCATTTTCTTACATGAATTGATGATTATTCATTTTTATTTGATTCAATTTGATATTTTACTTTATAATTTCTAATTTAGGTTTTTTTTTCTTTTTTTTTTCTTTTGTGATTTAATGATTAGTGGAAATGAAATCACCAATAAATGATAGAATATGTCTTGTGTAATTTCACGTTTTGTGATTGATCTTGATTATTTTCTCTAATGGCAACGAAACTCGGGTTTTCATTTGCTTTATCTTTATTTTAAGTTTCTTTAATGACGGAGCAACAATGACTAGGCCACTTAAGAAATTTGAGTTTTCTTGGATCCAGTATTTTAAAGAAGAAGATGATTGATTTTGATTTGATAGTTGATTGGGTTATAAAGAGGGATCCTAGTTATTGACATTGGGATTATAATTGTTGCTGAATTACTTTCATAATAATTATTGTCGGATTACAGAAGAAATCTATTAGGGTTTTGTTAAAAAAAAATTGGGAAGACGATGAACAGTAGTAGTGATTTGAGTTTTGGTTTAACCAGGCAGTGACTCACAATTTAATTCCGTCATGATTCAAAACTAAAACGATTCAGGGGTCCAACTATCTTTTACTAGGGCCACCTGTCCTCCAACGGATGTTAGCTGTTTTTTCAAAAGAACGGGACAAAAAAGGTCAAAGCTTGGACATTTAATTCAAATCTAAAAAATGTGGGCATTTTATTGAATTCCCCGCATGAACATTTTATTAAAAACCCATTTAAATAACGGGCCCGTCTTTTTAATAAATAATTTTTTTTAGTCAAGTAAAACCTGTTTTTATTTTAAAATCAAAATATATATATAAAAATTATATTAATTAGTAATCTATTTAACTAACTTAACCAATTTCATAGAATATAAAACAATTTTAATCGAATCAACTTGAACCGCGTCTCCACCTGAAATGTATATGGCAAACCCTCATTGTCGGAAATTTTGAATATAAATTATTAGGTAGTTAGAAATTTAAATTTTAACGAACTTGTGAATGGTTGTGTCAATTCATATGAAACTTTACATTCGAATTTGAATCTCTTCATCTAAAGAGATGTGGTCGGTTGTCAATCGTCCAAAATAATCGAGTTCTTACTCTCTAAAATAGATTAGAGTATAGCAATAAGAACAAGTTCGTTCCCACAGAGAGGCAATTAAATTGTTATTATTCTTAGTTACGCAAGTAAACAGGGGGGTTTTATGTTGTGAATTAAGCTAAATTAAAATTAATAGAAACGTGTATCAGGGAGAGAAGCATTGGTTAGAGAATTTCATCGTCCGTTTTCCAACATGTTATCAATCAAAGCATAATCAACATTCATGCATTAGTAATACCAATAACCCTAAAGTAGCCTGTTATATCGTCTACTCCGGCAAAACTCCTAATATCATCAAAAAGCGCAAAGCGCCACTTTTAGAATTCTTAGCACCGGGTAACCTGAGTGAGTACCTCCACTCGAGTTCAACCCAATGATAGCAATGGTCTTTGTGAGTTGAGGTTATTCTAAGCAACCCGGCGTAAAGCACCACTCGGATTTAACCTAGGTCAAGCTTCTACACATATCCGTATGGCAACATCCCGTCATTAACAAATATGCTATACTACTTGTAACCGGAGTCCCTCGACAGAATCGACTCTCAGAACTCCAGTTTAGTTATAGATATCAATGCCTATTCACCTGATTTGCAACTCAAATAAATCAGCAATCAATCATATATAACACTATATTCGGTAGAACATGAACGATATTAAAAATAACATGAATGTATAAGCATGCGCCATTCAATCAATAAATATGTATTCCAACTTCAGATTACATCCCTAACCAATAAGAGGGGTTTATCTCATCATGGGTTTCTTAAAACCCATGGAAAACAATTAAGAAACAAATTACTCAAACCCGGAAGGATTGCGACGAATTATCGTAGCTCCAAAGTGTGGCTGCGGAAGTAGCCAGCAGCCTTTTTTTCTTGCTGTCCAGGAACGAAGCTTCCTGTTTTCTTCACGTTTTCCCTGTATACTTTTTGTGTTTTTTCGTGATCCCCTCTCAGCTACAAAAACTCCTTTCTTTTATACGTAAGTGCCTTCTTTTTAGCTCAGCCACATCACCGTGTAATCCCTCTTTTCTCGGCAGCCAACTCTTCCAGCCTTTTCTTACGTGAGTCTGCCCCAATTAGCTACGTGAGAATATCTCCAATATTTGCTGTCCCAATTTGCCAAAAGACTTTCCATGAGAAGAGTTTAGTTCTCCTTATAGAACTAGAGTTAGCCACTTTAGAATCCTAGTTGAATTAGGAAATGTGCTAAGTTTCCTTATTCCATCCCAACAAGATATAGCAACTCAATATTCTTTCCTACTCCCATATGACTTCCCCAAGCTAGCTACTACTCCACCATGGATAGCCACTAGTCCACCAAAACACTCTAGCACCTCCAACTAGTCACTTAGCACCTTAGCACTTGCGGTTCAGCCAACTTAGCGCCTGGGCGCTAGCAGCACAAGCTAGTTTGCCACCATGTGGCTTTGCCCATAACTTCCTCATACGAGATCAGAATGACCTCGTTCTTTCGCCGTTGGCTCCGTAATTCAATTTCCTACAGTGTAGAGGGTGAAAGGCCTAAATTAAGCAGAGTTTTACTGGATCCTAGGTAATTCTTCTCATACAGCTCCATTCTGCGGGTTTCTGAACTGTAACCTGAAAAGACAACTAAACTTCGAAAGTAATAAAAATGCATAGTAATTCACTCAAATATAGCAAATAAGGGTCAGGAAAAACTACTTAAAATGTATGATCTATGCACCTATCAAATTCCCCCACACTTGCCTTTTGTTAGTCCTCGAGCAAACTACCAATCTAAACTAATCTACAATACAACTCCGTTTCGTCGAGTAACCGGTTACACTTAGCATGTTTAACAAGCCTTTAAACCCCTAAATGTCCCTAGTGGACGAGTTATAGTCTCGTGAGGGTTTACCAGAGATGTACCCACAAAACCTACTTCAACTTCCAAATTTTCCAAAACACCTGTATCTGAAAAGCTACAAAGACATAAAGTTTCTACATACCAACAATAAGAAGTCAGAAATATAAAGAACATTATTCTCATGCTTAATCCTTGAGTTTGGAGAAAACCACCAAATAAAAGAGTCCCGGTTCGAGAGTGACCGAATAAATCTGCCTCACCAATAGGGTTTTATGAAATTGAAACTCAGAAGACGCACTTTATGGTTCTCACATATGTGCAGGCAAGAATAAAGATAGAAGGCCTACACATGTTGACGGGTAGGAAGGAAAGGTAACCTTCCGAGTCATATTAAGATGTGATCCCATAGAAAATGGGACAAGAAAGAACCCCTTTTTATTTTTCTAGTGACCTCTAAGAAAGGAAATCAACCATTATGTGAAGATGGGAATTGTTACTTACCTTCTCATCCGGTCGACAATCAGCACCACTCTCCCAACATCCCATAGAAACGTCTTCGGTATCAACTTTAGATAATGAACTCTTGAACTTCGTAGAACTTGACGATTTTTAGCTCTTTTTCTCTTCACGGCCTGTACCACTTCAAGCACTGTAACTCAGAATGAATATCTCCAGGTACTGTAACTCAGAATGAATAGCTCTGGGTCAGCAAAAAATATATTTTCTTCTTTTTTCTCTTTATTCCATACTCAGCAACTTTTTTTCACGTTTTTTTTTTTTATTTTTATTTACGTGAGTATGCTTATTCTCCTGGATACTTTTGCTATTTTTCTCAATTTCTTGATTCGTCATTTTTTTCTCTTCTCGTGAGTTCTGTTTCGTCTCTAAATCTGTATAGAATCCACACCTTTCGATTTCTTTCGCTTCTGTAAGTCTTCAACATGTTTAATTGTATTGTTGCTTTACTCAAATATTAATTTTTCTCTTTGAATTGTCGCTTGCACCTTGACGGTCTTCAACTTTCCTTCAAATTTTGATGTTCCGCTTGTTGATGATGCTATGTTTCTCTGGGCGTAGTCGAGAGAACGATGCCAACTGCAAACCAAAATACAAGAATAAGTTAGCAACTCTGATGACACCCTCATGATTGATAAGAAATAGTACTCAAGAGATCAAAAATAGTGATGAAAATTGGTGCGAGGTTAGGTAGCTCATCATTCTACCCGGAATTAGCGCGGATGAAACACTCTAAACGTATAATTGAAGGTCTGGTGCCTCACTCATGGGTATTGAATGATCACAAGTCTAACCTGTACTCTCCTACCGGCAATTTAGGTCCATTTTGGTTGGCTATAGCCTCTCAAAAACTAAGCACTCCGAGTATAATTCTCTAATATTTCTAAGTTCAGTTGTTTCGAATAGAAGTCCGTATGTAAACGTAGCTAGCCGTATGCAAAGTTACTCTAAAATCTCTAAAAGTTGAAGGTTTTCATGCAAATGTGTGTATGCCTAACAATTCTACGTAAAAATCTATATGCCTAAATACTCCCCCACACCTAAACTTTACATTGTCCTCAATGTGAATTGAATCATCCAACGTAACGTCAAGATAAGAAATTCTACATGCTCTAAAAATAAAATCAGAAACAAAAGAAAAAGGTAGAAATACAAAACCAATGGGTTGCCTCCCATTCAGCGCTTAGTTTAACGTCGATAACCCGACGAGGCATTTTGTGCTACTCCTCCAGAGGGAGCGCCTCTTCTAGTATTATGTTAGCCTTTTCAGGCTCAAACGGCTCATAATATGGCTTTAAGCGATGCCCGTTCACTTTAAGCTCCTTCCCTGTTAATAAGCTACGAATCTCTACTGCACCATGAGAAAAAACGTTAGTCAGAATAAAGGGTCCTTTCCAACGAGACTTCTTCCAATAAAGGCGAGAGTTACACAGTAGAACTTTCTGTCCAACAGTAAACTGTTTTTTAGAAATCCTATTATCATGCAAAGCCTTTGTTTTCTCCTTCCTGTCCAAATCAAACACTTGTTTAGCCAAAGAATCAATAACATTAATAGAAAAACAAGAATGTATGTCACTAGGATATCGCATCGTCTCATAAATGTTGAAACGTATTATTTCTCCATCGAATTCCATTGTCAATGTCCCATTATAGACATCAATTTTTGTTCGCGCCGTTCGCATGAATGGACGTCCCAGTAGCAATGGTATAGACGAATCAGTGGATCCATCCGCCATCTCTAGTACACAGAAATCTACTGGAAAAACTAACTGATTAACTCGTACAAGCACATTTTCAACAATACCTCGAGGGTATATATTAGAACTGTCAGCTAGTTGTAAAACAATTCCAGTTTCTTTTAAAGGTCCTAACTTGAGAGATTCATATATAGATGCAGGCATAACATTCACTGATGCTCCTAAATCTAGCATGGCCTTATTAAACGTTGTGTTACCAATAACAATAGGAATATCGAAACTACCGGGATCTGTACATTTGAATGGAAGTTTCTTTTGCAAGATTGCCGAAGCATTTTCCCCCACTCTCATTACCTCATTACCGTTTAATTTTTGTTTATTGGTGCACAAGTCCTTCAGAATTCTCGCATACTTGGGGACCTGTTTAATTGCGTCAATCAGTGGAATGTTTACGTGAATTTTCTTAAATTTTTTTAAGATATCCTTATCTTGTTCCGCCTTTTTCGAATTAGCAAACCTGCGAGGAAAAGGTAGAGGAGGAACGTAAGTAGATAAAGGAGTTTTAGAATTTTCGGTAGGTACCTCAGCACTTTTAGAGGCGTCAGGACTCTCTTCAGAGTTACAGTTACTCTCTTTTTTCGGAACCGGCCCTTTCGGGTCTCTATTTTTCTTGGCTTCTTCTGGTTGTACAGTTCGTGTACCACTTCTCAATGTCACGGTACTGACATTTTCTCTTAGATTGATGGGTTGAGAAGGGAGTTTCCCACTATTCTGTGTCACCAGAAGGTTCAATCTACCGGCCATAGCGGTCATCTGAGTTTGTAACTCTTTTATCGCATTGTCCGTTGTCTGCTGATTTTTATTCATCTTTGCCGTAATATTTTCAGCATTGCCATCACCTCCGACGATTCTGAATTTTGAGCTTGTTGTGGAGGTTGTGCTTGTTGCATCCCATTCTGGTGGTTGAAGGCCGGCCTTGAAGCCGCAGCTTGCTGATTCGCATAGCTGAAATTCGGGTGATCTCTCCAACCTGGATTATATGTATTGGAATAGGGATCATACCTTTGCCTCTGCTGATTCGGAAAAATTGCATTTACTTGTTCGGCCTCACTCTCATAGGATGGGATGATCACGGCAGCTATCTGTTGCATCATTTTCTCCATTTGGCCGATTTTGTGCTCTAGATGCGGTACAGAGCTAATTTCGGCCACTCTCTTGACCGATGATTCTCGACTCAGAAATTGTTGAGAGTTGGCTGCCATATCCTCAATTAGCTCTCTAGCCTGCGCTACAGTTTTGTTCGCTAATGCACCACCACTCGCGGCATCGAGAAGATTTTTGTCACTTTGTTCAAGCCCGTCGTAGAAGTACTGTACGATCAAAACATCACTGAATTGATGATGTGGGCATCTAGCGATTAATCTTTTGTACCGTTCCCAGCATTCATACAGTGTTTCCCCTGCCATCTGCTGCATACCGGAAATTTCTTTACGGATTCGAGAAGCCTTTGATGCAGGGAAGTATCTCTCTAGAAAGAGCTTTTTCAAGCCGTTCCAAGTTGTAACACTGCCGGAAGGTAAATAATATAACCATTCCTTAGCCGTGTCCACCAGAGAAAATGGAAAAGCTCGAAGCATGGCTCCGTCAACGTCGGGTTCAGCCCCAACCATGGCCATCATGATGTTATTGAAGTCCATCAGATGCTTATTCGGGTCCTCATTAGTCATTCTGTGGAACTTAGGAAGCTCACGGATCAATCCCGGCTTAATCTCAAAAGTAGAAGTCGTCTGTATACACCATTGTTGCGTATCTAGCTTATGAGACGCTAGATCTTTCAGTGTGCAGTTGGTGTTAGCCATTGTTACTGGTTCTGCTTCTAGGTCCGAATCTGCAAACTCGCTTGCTGTACTCGGAGGAAGTGGCGTGTTGGCTGCCCGGACTAGTTCGCTCAGTGGAGTACCAGCTCGACGTCGTAAACGCATTCAAGTACCTGAAAACTTCATCAAGAATAAGTAAACTAAAAATAAATAACAATCCGCTATGCCTCCCCGGCAGTGGCGCCAAAATTTGGTCGGTTGTCAATCGTCCAAAATAATCGAGTTCTTACTCTCTAAAATAGATTAGAGTATAGCAATAAGAACAAGTTCGTTCCCACAGAGAGGCAATTAAATTGTTATTATTCTTAGTTATGCAAGTAAACAGGGGGGTTTTATGTTGTGAATCAAGCTAAATTAAACTAAAGCAAATTAATAGAAACGTGTATCAGGGAGAGAAGCATTGGTTAGAGAATTCATCGTCCGTTTTCCAACATGTTATCAA
>JAJJMC010014390.1:495865-523646 GCA_023531435.1 Papaver californicum | reverse complement strand
TTAAATCATTATTTTCTAAAATCATCACCTTCACAAGTTCGAGAATCAAACCTCTTTATTTACCACTATATAAAACCACATCAATCATCCTAAACCATAGATTCAAAAAGTCCTCCCTCCTTAGAAAAAAATGGAGCCAATTTTTATATGACATGTGAGTGTGGAGGAAAATTTGGGTGAGCAATTTAAAAAGTATCTAGCGCTTTTGCTAATAGGGGTAAGTAGATGCCTTAGTCGTGCTACTGTAATCCAGCGGGTCACACACCATTGGAACCTTTGCTACGAATTGTTGTGGTACTCATTTGCATGCACACTAGATATGTTTGAAGACAAGTCTTTGAATTCAATCAAATTTCTTATAGTAAGGTGTAACAGGTATGGAAAACAATGCCCTCAACCTAAGGTTCGAGGGGAAATCACACCTATTCATCTTCCTCGGTTGGTTCAGTTAATCCTCACGGAAAGAGATACCAGTCGAAGGATTCTACCATAACTTTGACGGTATACCAAAATAATCCAACATTCTGTGCCTAGTCCATGGGTTATAACCCCACTAATACAAACCTCGTACCGCCAAAAACTCATTCAAAACAAAATGAAACGAAAACCCTATTTGAACAAATCTGTCTAAACTACCCTTTGGATTAATTCAACCCAACAAAAACAAAAATCAACCCCACTCTCAATCTTTATTCTCTGCACCACCAACACTACCAGCACCAACCAACACCAACCACCACCAACCACCACCAGAAAACAACACCACGACCACCGACCACCAACTAACAACAACACCAACCACCACCACCACTAACGAGCACCACTAACAACCACCAGGTCCACCACTAACGAGCACCACCACCATCAGAAACGAAAAGCAAAACCAACACCCATAACCAACACCAACAACCAACACCACTTCCGTTACCAACACCAACAAGCACCACTAACAACCACCAGGTCCACCAACAACGAGCACTACCACCAACCACCACCAGCAACAATGAAAACCAGAACTAACACCAACCACCACCACCAACCAGCACCACCAACAACCAACACCACAGCCAACACCAACACTAGCATTATCCCACCACCATCAACCAGCAAACACCACCACCGACCATCATTATCATCACCACCACCACCACAAACTAGCAACACAACTATCAAAAACTTACCATATTACTAAAACATTGGTTTCAACGATAAAAATTAGATAGAAATGAAACCAAATTTGGTTTCAACATAAACGTATTGTTTCACAACTAAAACGTGGATTTCACAATAAAAAATAGGCAAAAATAAGATGAAACCAAATTTGGTTTCACCAAAACTTACTATTTTTACCAACACAAACATTGGTTTCAACGTTGTATAATTTTGTAAAATTTTATGAAACCAAATTTGGTTTCATCTTTTTTCTGGCATTTCACCAACACAAAACCCTAATTTCGACAATGATGATGTATCGTTATTTATTTATGATGATTTTCGACGATGATGATCTGGAGGTGTTGGTGATGTTTATAGAGGATGTAAGGAGGAGGAGGAGGTGTTGTTGGTGGCGGATATGGATGTGTAGTGGTGGGGGAGAAAAGATAAGGAGGAGGAGGTGTTGTTGATGTAAAATCATAACACAAAAAGAGAATGAGGTGCTGATGGTGTTGGTGGAAGAGACGGGGGTGTTGTTAATGGCGCATATGGGTGCAGAGCTACTTTTGGTGAACATAAAAATAAAATAAAAAGAGAATACGGTGTTGGTGGAGGAAACGGTGGTGTTATTACTGCCGATCTATCTTTCTCACTGGTTAGGTGGCGGCGAAGCTACTGTTGCTGGTGGTGATGGTGGTTAGGAGGAGGAGAAGGCAGAAGAAGGAAAAAAGAAGAAAGAAGAAAGGAGAGATGAAGAAAAAGAACCCGATTATAGAAAGTAAAACGTAAAAATAATATTTTAAAAAGTAATAAAAATTAAATTTAAATGTTATAAATAAAAATAAAATTTTTATTTTATTTTTTTTTGAACGATTTTTTTATAAATAATAATACAAATGTTGTTTGGTGTTTAACTCCTTTATATGTTCCGTGCCTCTAGATTGGAAATCTTCCAAGAAAATTGGTGCCCCTGTTAGCAACGTTGCTGATTCTAGTCGTGTACTGCATTTATTATAGTGGAACTCTAATTACTTTATCTACACTAAGTTATAGTATTAATTTCATTCCATATCCCACCCCTCTACGACAAACAAGGACTGGACTTGTCTTTTCGTTGACAGAATTCTGTTTCACTTTCGCAGGAGCTAGGGTTTTATTATTTTCTTCGTTCTCATGGAAGAAACGACGAATCCCCAAGAATTAAACCCTAATACTACTCTTTCCATGGAAGAAACTGAAGAAATTTCTATTGTGTCCATGGATTCTTCTTCAGCATCATCACTTACTACTGCTACTACTGTCACCCAAATTTCTGTTTCTGAAAAAACCCAAGAAGTTAGGGTTTCTAGTGTTGGTGCTGGTTCTTTGTTACAACCTTTAGTAAAGTGTTCTGAGAAGGTTCTTGAGGGAAAATTTGAAGGGGAAAGTGTTGTTGGTTCTGTTTCTGTAAATAAAGAAGTTGGAGAAAATGGAGGAGTTTTTGTTCTTGAAGAAGTAGATATTAGGGTTTCTGAAATTGAAACAATAGAAGAGACTGCTTCTGTTGTTAGGGAGGAAGAAGAGAAACAAGATCTTGTTGGCTCTGTTTCTGTAAATAAAGAAGTTGAGGAGGAGGAGAAACGAGAAAATGGAGTTGTTCTTGAAGAAGAAAATCACAAGGAAATTAAGGTTTCTGAAATGGAAACAAAAGAAAATACTACTGCTATTTGGGAGGAAGAGAAAGATGATGAAACGATGTGTGAAAATGTAAATGGGGATAACAAAATGGGTCCTGTTGATGATGATGATGAGAGTATATATGCTGCTAGCGAGGAGGAGGAGGATGTCAGTGAAGATGTTAAGACTACTGGAGCTAAAACAGAAGAAGCAGAGGAGGAGGAGGAGAAGGAAAATATGGTTGGAGTTGATGTTAAGGAAAATTCAAGCTTAGCTGCTGAGGATATTAGTGGAGCTGTTAAAACTACTGGAGGAGGAGAAGGAGGAGGGGGAGGAACAAAAGCAGAAGAGCAAGGTAAGAATCAAGCTCATGCTTATTGTATGGGTGTTTCGAATATTGTTAGTAGTGTTAATGACTCTAATTTTGGTAGTTTAGTTGTTGATTTAGGTATCTGTCAAAACATGGGTGAATTTGTCAAACATAATGAAATAACAACTGAGGTGGTTGAAAAGGGGGGGAACGAATATTCTGCTTCTGATTTGGTATGGGGTAAAGTGAAGAGCCATCCATGGTGGCCTGGACAGATATTTGATCCTCAGGCTGCTTCTAAACTAGCAAAGAAGCATCAGAAACATGATAGGAAAAGACTTTTGGTTGCATATTTTGGGGATCAGACCTTTGCTTGGAATGTAGCTTCGTCTTTGAAGCCGTTTGAAGCTCATTTCTCACAGATGGAGAAACAAACTGATATGGAAGAATTTCGTTTCGCTATTGGTTCTGCCTTGGAAGAGATTTCTAGACGTGTACAGCGAGGGTTGGTATGTTCCTGTGTACCAGATGAAGCTTGTTCTGACATCAAGTCACAGATAATCACAAACGCTGGAATTCGTGCGGAGTGCAGTAGAAGAGATGACAAGAATGTGGGTGCTGCTACATTTGAACCTGGTAAGGTTGTTGAGTATATCAAAAACTTTGCCCTGAATCCCCTTGGCGGAGGATATGATAAGATAGAAAATGTGGTAACTCAAGCTCAGTTAGCAGCCTTCTATCGTTCTAAGGGTCATCCACGAATGGCTGAGTTTGGTTTCTGGGGAGGGTTATTGGATCCCGAACTCCTTGCTAAGAATGAAGAAGCACCTTCCGAGAAAAGAAAGCTTGAAAGTCAAGACAAGTTTCCTAGTAAACCAACCCCTGGTGGCAAAAAACATAAGTCTGTTGGGTCCTTCTTTGATGACTTAGCAGGGAAAACTAGCAAAGAAGGGCTTTCGCCGTCAAGTAATGAGGGTGGTGAATTTCGAACTCCAGGATCTTTCAAGGTTGGAGAAAGCTTATGTAGAATTGCTAGTCAACTGAAAGGATCCCCTCCGATACTAAATTCTAGTGGTGGAAGGTCTCGAAAAAGTGCAGGTAAGATAGTTCAGAGCAGCGAGAAGCTGAATGAGAAATTCAAAAAACGAAAGATCACCATTCCAAAAGAATACTCTGATCCAGATGAGATGTTATCACAACTTCATTTAGCTGCACGAGATCCTATGAAAGGGTACAGTTTTCTGACCATCATAGTTGGTTTCTTCACTGATTATAGGAATTCAATTAACTCAGACCAGTCCGGTTCTGGGAAGACGATGAGCGGTCAATCAAAAAGTAGTGGTGGTAGAAACAGAAAACTGACCAAAATTAAGGCCAATGCTGCTGAGATATATAGTGACGAGGAGGACGACCCATCTTTGACTGATATGATTAGTGGAGGTACTCCCGAAGAACAATCACCGCGCAAAATTCAGAAAATGAAGCGAAAACCTAAGTCTCATGCCCAGTCCAAGAAGGATTCTAGCATTGTTGAATTGGAAAAAAGTCCTCCATCAAGTCCTTCCTTAGTAATTGAGGAATACAGTTCGAGCGACGAATCAGAAGGTTCCATTTACACAATTGATTCTAAACAGCCAGATCCTGATGTCAGTATCAATTCGATTACAGAAGCACCAGTAGCACCAGCTGTAAGTAATTTGATTGAGAACGATGCAGTTGCAGATGATCCGTCTCCCACTGCGCTAGTACTCAACTTCACAGAGGCTGATTCTATTCCTTTAGAAACTGATCTAAATAAGATATTTAGCCGTTTTGGGCCTTTGATGGAGTCTGATACAGAAGTAACCAGGAAGTCTTGCCGTGCTAAAGTGGTTTTCAAGAATCGAAATGATGCAGAAGTAGCATTTAGCAGTGCTGGGAAATTCAGCATTTTTGGACCAGCGCTTGCTAGTTACCAGCTGAGGTATTTACCATCAACACCATCTACAGTTTATCCCTGTCCCCCATCTGCAGCTTCTCCATGTCCCCCATCTGCAGCTTCTCCCGGTCCCCTGTCAACAACTTCTCCCGCTCCCCTGTCTACAACTTCTCCTTGCCCCACATTGACTGTTGAAGAAACTAATTAGACGCACATAGGTTAGAATAATGCTAGGTTTATAGGTTCTCTTTTTGAGTTCATTTTGTCTTGTATTTCAGTAGAGATACTTGAGGTCATCATGTATGTGGTTATTTGCTTTAGGAGTCTGGTGTAGTTTTCGAATGAGCAGATGTGTAATTAAAACAGCTCTTTTTGATTTTTCAAGATGATGATTCATGACTGAAGTAAGTTTGTCATTTGAAATTCTCGATGCAATGTTATCTTTTTCAAAAAGAACAAGAAAAGAAACCGACGAAAACTAGGAGTATCCTTCTTTTTTCTCAACTAAGAATAAAAACACCGCCTTTTCCCTTAATTTTGATTTTCTGGTGCGTCTTTAGCAACAACTCCATTAGGGAGGCCAGCAACATTTGCAAATGCACGGTGATGCATTGCCAAAGGCAGCTCCTTGCTTAATGCTTATATATTCCTTATTTGGGATGCACCATCACAGGTATGAATATCTTAAACGAAACCCTTGTTTTAAATCAAATTCTCAATTCATTTGTTGCTCTCGGTCTCGGGCTCTTCCTTTCCTCCAATGTTAACTAGAGAAAAGTATGACAGCCTGAATATCTAGTCAAGGAGATGTTTTGATATATTATAAACTTGTATTTACATTCCTTTCCTCCAATGTTAACCAGAGAAAAGTATGACAGCCTGAATATCTAGTCAAGGAGATGTTTTGATATATTATAAACTTGTATTTACATTGCAATCGAACATAGCTCATCTGTTAGGTTCCTTGACTTTAGTGATTCTATCCATCTAAATGCATGTTTATAGCTCACCTTAGATAGTATAATTCTGCATACAGCTAAGTAGAAATTGAAATACTGGAAATTTAACTTCTCATTTAAACTTGCATTAGTTACACGGGACTATTAGGAACCTAAGAAATTGTTTATCATACGTTGTCTTCCGTCAGTAACATGTTCGCGAGGTGAACTACATATACAGTTAGCTCCTGTAAAAGAACACTTCTTCAGTGCATCCTGCGGTAGCTGCTGTGGTTTTCTATCTGGCTTAGATTTCGAAACACGTGGTACAAAATCTCTAGCTATAAAGGTTTATCTATTGCAATGAAGAACTTTGAGGGTGAAATTGGAACTTCGTCTCACGAAGGATTCTTACAGTTGCAGCTCTTTGGGATGTTTCTTTTACGAGTCTTTCGTTAAGGTTGCAATTGGGACACCATTTGTGAAGGTTGGTGCAAAAGTTGGTAACGGTCTTAAGGTTTACAATGTTCAACATGTACACTTTTTTCACTCTTTAATTCCATGCCATGCTGTGTTGCCAGTGAAACCATAGTTCTATGGATCTACGTTATCCACTTTATCCATTTGCATTGTGGAATTTTGTGTTTAAGCATATGTGGAAATCTTCCTCAGCTAATCAATTCAAATTAATAGTTTGTGTCACCTCATGTCAACATTTTTTACTTTCTTATTCGCTGTTAGCTTGAAAAAATACCTAAATTAGCTCTTGCGTGGTTGTTCCTTTTGATGTTTTGTGAGCTGGTTCCTTTTCATGCTATCTAGTTGTCGAAATCATTCTCAAATGCATGTTCTTTTATTTTCCTTGTATATGTCCAGTTTTAGAACATAATGACATGTCCTGTTTGCTGTTTTCAAAAATTGTTGTCCTGTATCTGAAATCTTGGTTCATTTATAGTACTTGAGGCTCCATCATTGTCACAAACAATCACCTCTGCAACAAGGAATTTCTAGTTTTATGCAGTGGCCTGACAACTGATCTTTGCCGACTCTGCTTAAATCCAGTTATAAGTTTTTATGGAATACAACATTGTTAGAGGTGTCAGACATGTCTATTAGCTCATATAGAAACAGTGTAAGTGCAGAACAGTAGATTACTCAGGCTACAAACTCATAAAATGGCAGAATTTTTTTGCTGAAAGGTAAATCCCTCTCCATCTATTGCAACGTTTTATCCTTGTAGATTTAAATGCTAGTACCAGTCAAAATTTGGTCTTGCAGTCTTCTGAGCAATTAGGTTCTATCCAGCTGCAGCATAAGTTGTGTTTCGAGTTACAATAATGTGTACCATAATGTTCACTCCCAAGAGAATGATATCTACCAGAGTCAAGAGAGTAAAATAGAATTCCTTCATTCTGCAACCTAGGAAAGTAGATTTTGTTCCCATTCGGCTAGTCTGAGCAATTGTAGCTGATACAAGATGTATTGCTGATGAACAACATATGCCGTCTTGAATGTTCAACTTCAATCCAAGCCATTTCAGCCAAATCCAATCTAAAGCACGGAACCCATTTTCCGTAACGGTCTAAAAGAACAGATGGAAGTTTCCCTTGGAACTCCACCAAGAAAACAGATGGAAGTTTCCCTTGGAACTCCACCAAGAAAACTAGTATATATAAAATCGCAATTAGCCTGAGGTACCATCGGCAAAACGTCCCACCTTATGCCATTCAAGGAAGTTGTTAATTTTCTCCTAAGTCAACCAAGTTGTTTGCAGAGCCCAGTTGGGAACTGGGACTGCATTTTAAGTTGTTAGGTCACCTTCAGTCAAAGGATAATGATTTTGAATGTAACATGGGACAGGGGATAGGGTAAGGATGAACTGTCAGCAAAATGTGTCAAAAGTTCTTTTCTTTGTCTATATCCCTCTCTTCCGTAAATAAATTAAACTCCTCCAGGTATCTTGGTACTATCTCCCATCTCTCTTTTGTCTCAACTATCTCCTCTGCAACTAAAAACCTTAAATACAGATTGATTTCTACTTCAGACACTCACCTCTGCAAAGGTATGAATCTGTCTACTCTTTTACCTTATTTGAACTTCAAGTTTCATGATTACCTTATTTGAAAATTGAATGGTTCTTAAGTAATCATTGGAATTCACTCTGTATCTAAGATCTATACTCTGTCCTTTTTTTTTTCCAAAGAAAAGAAAAAAAAAAAAACTAGTTTTCAATTTTCCAATATTTTTATGAGCAAGTCAAGTGGGTACTTATTTATTATTTTTTTCCTAGATTTTCTTTTTTGAAATAGTCATCTCACACTTACTTAATAGTCATTTATTTATTTTTAAATTTTTTGGATGTTTTTATTGTGTAACTAAAGTCATCACTAATTAAAGGTTAGTTCATCCATCAATTTGACAGACAGATTCAATGGCAGCAGCAGCAGCAAGGTTTCGAGCATTCGTGAATAGTCCCATGGGACCTAAAACAACTCACTTTTGGGGTCCTGTTTCAAACATCGGTTTGTTTGCTTCTGTATGTACATGAAAATATTCTTTATTTCGTTTCTTAAAGGATTAATCTTTCCTATAATGACTAATGAGTTTAATTTTTCTTCCTTCTTTTTTATGCATGGTAAACTATAATGAATTTGTTTGTTAAATTTATTATAATTACTTGGGTCTCTACAGGCACTGACTGATACACAAAAACCCCCAGAAATAATATCCGGGAACATGACCGGAGGTGAGATTCCGACTGTTGAAGTTGTAAAATAAGTAACACCCATCCATTTGGGGTTGGATTAATAATCCTATATCCTTGCTGAATTTATTTTCTACTCAATGTGCAGTATTGTGTGTGTATTCGTCTTTGTTCATGAGATTTGCGTGGATGGTACAACCACGCAACTATATGCTCTTAGCATGTCATAGCTGTAATGTACCAATACAGCTTTATCAGCTCTCTCGTTGGGCTAAACATCACGGGTAAGAATGCAACGTTTACCCCGAGCACTTTAATCCGGCTTGTTTCGAAGATGCGTCTTAATGAAAGTACTTATAAATTCAATATGGCAGGTACTTGGAGCAGAAAAAGGAACAAGAATAAGAAGCCGCCTAAATTGAAAACTTAATGATGAACTAGCAAACTTAATATTAGCATGATGTAAACATAATGTCCCTCAACCTAAGAATTTCCACCTTAATAGTAAATGATTCTTAATCTAATTTAATCATAATGTCGATGCTAACGACTTAATTAGTTGGTGTAAAAATTTGAATATACCTTAATGTGTATGTCTTTTCTATTCGGGGTCAGTCAGTATCAGACTGTATCTGTACATATCAACGGATACGAGTCGATACAGTATCGGCATATACACAAGGTACACATAAACAGAGGATTTTAAACCGGTGTTAGCGTATACAAATACGATACGGCAAATACGCCAAAACCACCATAACGCACGGAAATGTGTATAATGCAAGGGGTTCAGGAAACCTCTTTTTCAATATAAAAAACCACAACGAAGAACTGAAAATATCTGTCAGAAGTAAGCAAATAATCTCTCAATGTACATCTAAATGCTAGGACCAGGCAAAATTTGGCGGTGTAATCTCTGACCAATTAGGTTCTATTCAGCTGCACCTTAGGTTCTGACTCGAGTTACAATAATGTTCACTCCCAAGAGAATGATATTTACCAGAATTGAGAGAGCAAATAAAATTCCTCCGCTCTTCAACTAGGAAAGTAGATTTTATTCTCCATTTCGCTAGTCGGAGCAATTGTTGCGATACAAGATGTATTGCTCATAAACAGCGTATGCCGTCCTAAATGTTCAACTTCAATCCAAATCATTTCAGCCAAATCCAGTCTAAATATCTGAACCCATTTTCCATAATGGCCTAAAAGAATAGATAAAAGTTTTCCTTCGAACTCCACCGAGTAACTTGTATATATCAAATCACCATTAAGCCGAGGTAAGATTGAAAAAACTTCCCACCTTATGTCATTTACTAATGTGCATACTCCCAAGGTGCCAAACGACTCCGTCGATAAGAGCTCTTGGGAGTCATCAGCCTGTTATCCCCGGCGTACCTTTGATCCGTTGGATGGTCAAGTGGATCAATCCCCTCTCTCTTCCTTTGCACCGTTCCGTTCAGATCCAAACAATAAAAAGCTCCATTATAGAAAATTGGACTGTTAAGAGTCGGCTCGAATTTCATATTTGTTCTATTGGGAAGTAAATAAACATTATCGAAGATAAGCTGCGTCCACTTTTCTTCTCCTCATTTAATATAACTAATATAAACTTCATCAACCATGCAATTACTGATGACGAAAACAGTGCAATCTGAAGAGGGCGGCAAGGACGAGAAACAGATACCTAGGAACAAATAACCAATATCAGCATCTGGTAAGTCTGGAAGTTTGATGGTTGCTTTCGTGAAGGGATTGTAGAAAAACACACTAATTGGACTTTTTCACATGAGTTACCAACTGCCTTTCGAATAGAGAATCGTAGAACCTTATAACACCTCAGGGATGCTCATGAGGTAATTCTCATTATTATGCATTGGGTTTATGAAACTGTAGACGGCTTCATTATCCTGGGAAAAAACCAGCCACGGGGACAAATTGGTGGTTTGTAAACACTTGGTAGAACAGGATCTTCTTCGAGTCACTAACGGAATTATCGGCTATTTTTACAAACTGCACGGAAATGTATGTAATCTAACGGATTAAGATAATCAGATATCAACCGCACCATGTCATCATTCTGTAAAACCCAAGGTATTGCATCTTCAAAATCCTCTTTCTTATCATCATTCTTTGAATCTATTATGTTTTCAACTGCCCTCAAGACATGACTTCCATCACCCTTGTTACATAGCATATCTTTTGTTACTCTTCTTCTGCCACCGACCCTACGAATTGAAGAAAAAAAGAGTTACAGATCTCCAATATGCATTGGTTAGCAAAGTCCATGTGTTCTACAAACAAATGAGAATAAGTTACAAATACAAATAAACGTCGTGATTGTAGAGTTCTTTAACTTACCTGGGTGTTGTAGGAATCATGAGCCAGTTGGCCGAGAACCATGGCTCCGGTATATCTGGACATGGCAGTGAAAGCTTAATACTTTTATCTCCCAAGTCATACTTGTAGAAGCTCATCTCATTAGGTTGTGTAAAATAAACACAACCCCGTGTAAAACCCAACTCCTTAGCCGAGCAAGACACTGTAGTAGTTCGGTTTAGAAATAAGACATGATCATCCAAACTTGTCACTTCCACCCAAGACATTGAAGAGAAATCCAACTCTGGTATCACCATATTGGTTACACAATAATCATAAACATCTCTACTAATGAGAACTTTATCAATCATGAAAATCCCATCAGAGGACTCCACATAATATGTTACATGTGCAGAACCACGGATTCCCCCTCTTGTTTCATATCTGATATCGTAACTAACAACAAATTTACATATAGAGGGGATTTTAGGCTCAGCAGACCCATGTTGTATCCCAATCTCTAAATGTTCATCACCATTGCACATTATATATAACTTACCCTTAAAATAAAACATCGATAGAAGCTCATAATGTCGGCAATCGTATGCGTTTTCCATTCTTTGTTACCTGGATGACAAAACAGAAGAATATCCTTCCCAATTTTTTCTCCACCAAAGAGCATAAAAACCATGGAATTCCCATTCCCATCAGTACTAATACTAGTCTTTGGAGGTGAAGTCAATACCAAATCATTAAAAGCATATCCATCTAATGTATACCAATACAGAAAAGAAGGTAACTTTATAGTCTCCATTGATAATGGATTCCATAAAAAACAATCCCCATATTTCCATGGTGAGTAAATAAATTCATCATCATCACAAAGAATATTTAACCAACCTTGATGAGAATTCTTCTGCCAAGAAGATTTCCCTTTCAATTCTGGTATGAATTTTCTACAACTTGTGTTATTTGGCTCAGAAATATTATAAAAAGCTTGAAATTTCTCACCTTCTCCATATGGGATTACTAGCCAAGGAGCTGCCTTTGGTAATGGTGGAGATTTTCGTTTACTTCTTCTTTGATTTGATGATGATGCTAACTCTGTTTTATTCGTGGAGGATGAAGAGAAAGAGAAACCCTAGCTCCTAACTGAAGTATCGTCTAGTCTTAACAGGGCGCGAGAAAGTAACTAACCTCAGAGCCGAATATGGTCAAGGTAAAACGGTTTGGCAAAGTTGACTCTAGTCAAACACTGGTTTTTGAAAACATAGGTGGAAATAAAACACTCCCTCCGTCTAAGAATAAATGATCTATCCCTCTGTCTAAGAATAAATGACCTATTCATTTTTAAATTTTGTTCACTAATAGGGGACCTCTATTATTAAATAAGGGAATATTTCTACATAATATGGAATAAAAAAACCTAGGTGATCAAACTTACCATACAAAAACTCCTCCCATATTATCTTTTATAAATAAAAACCATTTGAATTAAAAATAAAATAAAAACCTCACTTTCTTTAATATCGGTTAAATTTAGTTTTTACCATTTTTTTAAATGCCATCCTTACCCTTTCTTTCTCTTCTTCTTCTTCTTCTTCTCCTCCCCACCACCATCACCAGCAGCAACAGTAGCTCCTCCGCCACAACAACACCTTCGTCTCCTTCACCAACACCTCTCTCTCTCTTTTTATTTTGTTTTTATGTTCACCAATAATAATTTTGTCACCCATATCCTCCACCAACACCACCAGTACCTCCTTCTCTTTCTATGTCCAGATCCGCCACCAACAACACCTCCTTCTCCTCCACCAACACCACCAGTACCTCCTACTTCCCTATCGCTTCCTCCTCGTTATTTTTTCTCCTCCACCACTACATGTCCAAATCCACCACCACCAACACCTCTTCTTCCTCCTTCTATCCTCTACAAACATCACCAACACCTCCAAATCATCATCGTCGAAAATCATCATCAAAAAATAATGATACATCATCATTGTCGAAATTAGGGTTTTGTTGGTGAAACGTCAGAAAAATGATGAAACCAAATTTGGTTTCATCAAATTTCACCAACACAAAAATTGAAACCAATTTTTATGTTGGTGAAATGTCAGAACCAAAACAATGATGAAACTTTTTTTGGTTTCATCATTTTTTTTTCATCTGGAATACGGTGGAACCAAATAAATGATGAAACTTTTTTTGGTTTCATCATTTTTTTTTTGTCTGAAATAAGGTGGAACCAAATAAATGATGAAACTTTTTTTGGTTTCATCATTTTTTTCATCTGGAATAAGGTGGAACCAAATAGATGATGAAACTTTTTTTGGTTTCATAATTTCTTTTCATCTGGAATAAGTTGTGTTGGTGAAATGTCAATTTTCGTTGTGGTGGTGGTGGTTGGTGTTGGTTCTGGTTTTCGTTGTTGCTGGTGGTGGTGTTCGTTGGTGGTGGACCTGGTGGTTTTTAGTGGTGCTCGTTGATGTTGGTGGTGAAAGTGGTGTTGGTTGTGGTATTTGGTTGTTGGTGGTGGTTCTGGTTTTCGTTTCTGCTGGTGGTGGTGCTCTTTGGTAGTGTACCTGTTATTTGTTAGTGGTGCTCGTTGATGGTGGTGGTGGGTGATGGCGGTGCTGGTTGGTGGTGCTCGTTGGTGGTGGTGGTTGATGCTGCTGTTAGTTGGTGGCTGGTAGTGGTGGTGTTGCTGGATGATGGTGGTAGTGAGTTGGTGTTGGTAGTGTTGGTGGTGAGAGAGAATAAAGATTAAAATTGGGGTTGATTTTTATTTTTATATGGTTAAATTAATGTAAAGGGTAGTTTAAGAGTGGGGTTGATTTTTATTTTTGTTGGGTTGAATTAATGTAAAGGATAGTTTAGACAGATTTATTTAAATGGGGTTTTTGTTTCATTTTGTTTTGGTTGGGGTTTTAGTGGTAAGAGGTATAGAGTTGTGGGGTTATAACCCACGGCCTAATATTTCTATAACTATCATTTTAATTAATTATTTTTAGTATAAAATATAATTTGATAATCATTTTTATATTCGTTACTTAAGTGTTTTAAAATGATTTTCAATAATATAGAGTTTATGAATATCCATAGTATATTTTGAGAGATAAATCGTTTCTAAATTTTACTAATTATTATCAATAAGAGTATAATTGTGAAAAATATTTAAAAAAATACCTTTTTCTCCTCTTTGTCTTAAGGATTGTGCAAACTTAAACTAGATCACATATTTCTGGACAGAGGGAGTATCGTAGAACATGGATAAACGTGACGGCTTTGGCAGCCAAATGCCAGGAAATTGTGCGGTTTTTCTACTTTGGCAATACAACCGTGTGGAAGGTCGGAGAGAATTTTTTGTTTTTGTTTTTAGGAGACTCAGCATCAGACCAAGGTGGTGATTAAGTATTCGCCAAATACCTTTTTTGTGTTCACATCTCATAGATAAACCATGTATATTTGAATTTAGGATTTGGAAAATACTAAGCAACACTATTTGGCTAGATACTATGTATTCAGACCAAGGAGCGGAGCTAGTTCATGGCAAGGGTTCAATTGCCTACCCACCCTGCTGGGCTAGCTCCCAAGTTTAATTTCTTTGCTCGTAGAACAAAGATTGTGCGTTCATTTGTTTTCACACTTCATCTCATTTATAATTTTGGTCCAGATTTTTGTTTTTTAATAAACAGGCACGTCTGGCCTGGCCTGTTTACTAGATGGGCTGAGATGCCCAACCCGGTCCCGACCGCCCAATTTACACCTTTAAATCCTTGCAAATCAAAAGATTAATCACATGTATTAACTTAGTGTCCTTGGGATCCTAATCTTAAAGTTTCAGATTGGAGGTGTCAATGAATTTAGAACAAAATGTCACTCTCTAGTCTATCCGATTCTGATTCCACCATTACCATACATTTAGAATTTAGGCTCAGCTTCAGTAAGTATGAGCAGATCAAGAGTAGTAGTAGCACCATGTAGAATTCAGAATTGATTGTCTCTGCAACTCAGTAACAGTTAACTAATCCACCCCCACTTAGTCAGAAATACAGAAAGATAGTGTCTGGCATGTATACTCTATTGCAGTCGATGACTCGATCACGTAAATGCATATTAGAGGCCGTTCTTTTTCAAGAAAGCCGTGAAGAATTCGTATCACTTTCTAATGCCGAAAAGTTAATAAGCCAGAAATTGGTTATCGTTGTTTACTCAGTAATGAGAAGCAAATACGATATCTTCATTTGAATTTTATATAAAAGCAAACAAAGATGAATTTCCAATCTAGATACGATGATATTGAACAGTTGTGCACCCATCATTAAAATTCTCATACGTACGAATGGATATACGAAAGAATGAAAATCCAAATGGGAATTAAGCGTTTTAGAATGACCAAGTAATGATGAATTTCATGGAGGAGTTTCCCGTTGGATGTGATCACCTTAGGTTCTCTTCATTTCCAGCTTTCATGCGGAGCAATGTGTTCGGAGAACTGAATTTGTTGCTGTAACGTTATAAACCATAAGACAAGTTAGAATGCCAAATTATGAGTTGGTTCTCTATTTCTCCCTTTCTCTCCCTCTCTAGAATATTACCTCCATTTTAGTTAATAATTCTTTGGCTGTTGGTGCAGACACGACTATACCTCTAGCAGCTGGTTTGATGAAACCTTCTTTCACGCCATTGTCAAACAACGCGAGAAGAGTATCATAGTATCCATCAACATTTAGCAGACCGACCTATGTCAAAAACAAAAGTCTATTACAACTCAAACCCTCACTTAACAGTCAGAATTCCTTCAAATTGTTCTTAAGTATAAACACTGAATTAAGTTACCGGTTTGGTATGAATTCCTAATTGGTACCAAGTTATCATTTCCAATGTCTCTTCCATTGTTCCATATCCTCCTAATACAAATCAAACCGTAAGAAATTAGGAAAGAATCATGCCTTCATACTCAGTAAGACATCCATCATACCTTTTTATGAAACAAAAAAGACAGAATTGCTTACCAGGAAGCGCGATAAATGCATCAGATTCTTTAGCCATTTCTGCTTTACGTTCATGCATGTCCGGAACTACTCTTACTTCACCTACAGTTGGTCCAGATATCTGCAAACACAAATCGGTTATACAAAAAGGATACTTCAATTAGGAAACAAGTTCTTTGAACTAGATACAATTACTAACAAACCTGCTAACTCTAAGAGAATAAGGACATAATACAAGCATCAAAGCAATTGTTTTTCATGACATCTGCAACTAACAGATCAAATTACAAAACTTGGTCATATTTCGGCTTGAGTTGGTCACAGAAATCTTGTTGTAACCAATGATTCTTTTGCTTTTATAACAAAACCAAGTTAATCAATGTCAATAGAAAAGGGGGAAAAGCTAAAGAAAATGCAAGATAGTTTAAGAGCACAAATACCTCAATAGGCATAAGAGCTCTTGGAATGACCCTGGAAATTATGAAAGAAAATGTCACACAAACAAAGTAGTAAGACTACCAACTTACAGCAAAAACATTCATAGCTTGATTCAGTGAAGCAGGAGAGTAAGAAAAACCAAATCAATAGTCGAAAATTGCAGATTAATTTACCCAAGAACATGGCAACCTCCTCCGAAAACCTTTCTAGATATGGAACCCATTAATCCAACGCTTCCACCACCATATACCAAATTTATTTTCCTCTCAACCTAACATCAAAAACATCCATTGAATAACAATCAAAACCCATACACCTTGGCCATAGGAACACACCCGTAATTCAAGTATATCATCATGTATTAGTCCTTAATTCCAACACCCCCACGCAAAAAAAAAGAAAGAAAAAACATAGAAATTTGCGAGTTTGCTAGACACACACTCCACAGACATACAAGAAATGATAATCAAAAACAGAAGGTAACCTTTTAAAATTCAATCCCAATAGTTAAAAGGGGTTTTGACTATTGAATGGCATTTGAATCTTGGTAAAGATAGTATGAGAAGAATCCAATTAACAACAAGAAAAAGATGGAATAAGAAAAAGCAAACCAACCAATTCAGCACCCAAGTCAATAGCAGCATCACTGAAAACTTGTCTATTCCCAGGATTACTTCCACAGAAGACACAAATGGTCTTGAACTTATTACTCTCAATACCATCATCCATTGCTGCTAGAGATTAGAAAACAGAGAAAATAGAATCTTGGGGGTTCTTCCAAAATCGAAGCAGTAATAAACAAATAAGGAGAGAATTTTGTTTTGTTTTTCTTAATTTTTTTTTGGTTTTTTATGGTGGTGAGTCCTGAAAATATATATAAGTAGCCCACCAAATTCTTCAAAATCTCTCTTTCCTTTTTCTACTAATTTCTAATCAACATCACATCTTCTATCTGTCGGCCTTGGAAAAGGAATATATATAAAAAAAAAAAAATCTCTCTTGAAAAGATAATGAAAAAAAGGAACAGAGTCAAAACCAGAACAGGGATTTTGGTGAATATAACTGGTGAGTTTAGCAGAGATTTGGGTCCACGACTAATATAAATAAATCTTGTATTCAACTTTGAGCCTTTAGATTCATTTATTTTAGGCAACCCCAGATTCTGAGGAGTACTAGTAAGATTCTTCTTACAAGTCCTGTGACAGCTTTAAATACAGAGAAGAAGAAGGAAACCAAGGGTCCTCCCTAAAGTATTTGTGACCTGTTTGTTTGAGGCAAGTTCCTACACGTGTTTATTTCGTGCTAAGGGCATTTTATGATCTACCTAAGAGCTGTGGATAAACCATGGAGTAAACCATATATACGCGTTAAACCAATCATAGTGGGACGGATTATAACTAAATTTAATCGAGTTTTTTAGGATTTGGAAGCAAATTTGGTCTAAAATCCAGACCAAAACCAAATTTGGGGGAGCGCAAGTGTAAACCAACGTATAATAATAGGCATAAACGCTAGTGTACGTCTTGTGACAGGCGTTAAAGTAACTCCACGTTTCATGGTCTGGCACACTAAAGTATACACCTGTAGTGGGCGTTCATTTAAAAGACCGCCCCACTAGAGACCCCTTTACAAGCATTCATTTGGGCGTTCAACTCCATAACCGCCCCACTAAGAGACCTCCTTTACAAAACGTTCATTTAATCGTATGCCTAAATAACAAACGTCTTCTATACCTGAGCTCAAGGTCAAGCGTCAATTGTACTTAGGCTTGACCATATTTTACTCTTCTACCGCTGCGCTTGAACACCTAAGAGAGCAAAATTTTTTGGTATTTGCTCTTTGCTCAGCTCATGACTATGGATGCTCTGAGGGCCTGTTTTGGATGCCAAAGAAAATAATTCACCCACCGTGGAGTACTTCGAGAGGAATTTCATTTGCTAATTTTAGAACTGTAATGCCGATTCTTATAGGAACAGGAGAATATATTTCTCATTAGTTCCACAAATTTTAGTAAAATCATATACTTAGTTGTGCTTGTTTGGTAGATGGGTATGAAATTTTATACATTATAATATATTCATTTGGATCTTTATATAATAAAAATATATTATAATAACCAAAAGAAAATAGGGGAAATAACAGGTAGAATTTCTACCGAGAGATGAAGTTTTTACCATGTGGTCAAGTTTCTACTGGTGGCTACCATTGAGTTTCCCACTGCTTCACAGTGGATGGAATATGACAGAAATTTTAAATTGTCATATCATATTCGTAGGAACCGTCCTAACATCAAATAATATATGAGATTCACAACCTAGATCATGCCATACTCTAAAACATCTTAACCGGTAATTTGGAGGGTTTTATAGGGTTTATTCTTTTCTTAGGATGGGCATATATTTTGTTTGGTGGCTTTTCTCTTCCAGTTCTAAGCCTGGTTGTGTCGCTGAAGCAGCTGCCATCAGCCTGCTCGTGTCGTTGAGTCATGCTGGCACTTAATAGCACTGAGCCTGAGGTGTATTACATCACTCAGCTCTTAAGCTTACTTCCGTTTACAAAAGTGTTTTCCCTTTTTCACAATATTTCCTTTGATTATGGGGTAACAATTAAAAAATTATAACTAAACCTATCATTTCGAAACGGAGGTATAGAAATACTCATAACTCTGGGGGCCTAAATACTATAAATCGTAGTGGTTGGTTCAAGAACATCATCCATAGTGAAATCGTTGTAGCATAATATGGCATTTGGTTCAAGTTATTGGTTTCTTAAGAATTGGATTACAGGGTAATCCAATTCCTGGAATTGGATTCTTAAGAATCAGATTCTAGATTCAAATTTTATTATTTGGTTGACATAATTCAATTACATGTTAATTGATATGTCCCAAATCACTTTAATACCCATCTTCCTCTTTGAAATTATAATACATAAAAACATTCCAATTTCAAAATTTTAAATTTCAAATTTCTAAACCAAAATATTGTTTGTTATTGTTCAAAATGCAAAATTAAAAATTTATGATGATAAAGGATTACTAACAGGAAATCCTGCATCACTTTAAGAATCATGTTCAAAATGCAAAATTAAAAATCCTATTCAAAGTTGTAAAATTCAAAATGCATAGAGCCATGAAAGCTTAATTAACTGCATCACTTAAGAATCTTGTTCTTCACATAGTTTGCTCGTTTTTCTTCCCCCACGCCGAAGAAAACCTTTGTTTTGTAAATGAATCGAGTATAATAGATGCATCATCTATTACATCATCTTCAGTGAGGCCATCTATCTTTTTCAACTCCTCGAACAATTGTTTATTTACATCGGCTTCTTGAGTTAGTGACCCACGAACCATTTCAAAGTGTTGAAGTGTACCTGTCACAAATTTTTCGAATGAAGAAGCCATCAAACTAAGGTCATTTGCATCCCCACTTGATTCACCGGATCCAATATCAAAGGATGATGAACGAACCCTTTTCCTTCTACCTTTACCAATGTTTGATTCAGACTGGTTACTTTTCTCTTGGTCATTCTCTTGTTCAATTTCTTGCTATTCAGTTTCTTGCTCCTTTTCTTGTTCATCTTCTTTCTCTATCTCTTCTAGCTCTTCAACAAGTGAAGTAGCTCCTTTGCCAGTTTCCCTATCTTCAGCAAATATGTCAACCAATGCATCTAAATGAGGGAATGGTTTCCGATACACTCCCTTTGCACTTGTATGAGACTGTAAAAACCACAAACAACACAATTTCAGTCCAGAAACCACATCTCAATTCAAAACAGATAGAGCACTAATAAAAGTACCAAAATACCAAGCTTTAGTACAGGATAACACACACACGAAAAAAAAAGTGACAAACAACAAACATGTTATGTTGCAATTATTCTGGGGGTATCAAGTTGAATTGGTTACCTGACAAACTTGGAAACCAGACAATTCAAGAAGACCCATGAGATGTCGAGCGACTTTGCTGGAAAAAAGAAATGGAAAAACAACAAAGTCTGCAACGTAGAATGGTTACGGATAAAAACAACCTGTTTAGTTATACAAAACTCAAGAATAAGTCAAGGGAATTAGACGACTATCTTTTTTTTTTAAATTTAATTGTGATTGAAACTTGCCAACAACTCCTGTATGAACAGTTCTCCTGATTAAATTATGGCTTAAGATAAGAAATATAGATTAAAAATATTAAACGAAAGAAGAAGAGAATAAAATTAGTCAGGTAAGAGATTAAGATATGGAGACAAGAGAAATTCAACTAATGTTGAATTTTTACTAAAAAGTCCATCTTAGGCTCTATTGTGAAGCTCTCATTCTTTAACTGAGTATTTTGTTTCTCAACCACTACCAACATGCCCATGCCATTGCTTTCTCTTGGCATATTTGAAAGAAACTGACGATTTAAGGCATAACTCATAAGTCTTTTAAGAAAGTCAATTAACTCATTGTGGTTAAAAAATCAAACATAAACATAAGCAAGATACCTCACTGCCTAGTTTATATATTCCTTATGAAACATCGTTCCTTCGATCATCTACATGTGCACCAAAGTGTGTGCGTGAGAATTCAATAACTGTTTATCTAATTTAAGAATGTTTTAATGAAGACTGACCTTTTTGTTATGCTTCTAACCTATTTTCAACCAGCAGGCAAATCATGTACAGTTTGAGTAAAACGGGTACCTAACAATTTCATCCGAACTCATAACAAGTCCTTCAGTAGGTATAGTTATCTTAGCATAAACTGTAGTAACAACGAATATTTATCTATTCTAGTTTAACTAGCATATGGAGGTATATGTAGCTAGAGTTAAGGGTTTGTGAATTGGTTGCAGACAAGACAAGAAACAAAAATTTCCTGATTTTGGTTATTGAGTTGTGAAAGAAGGCATGAAGAATCTTCAAGTTTTAGGGAACCATTAATGGCGTATATGACAAATAAAAGTCTTTAATAAAACAATTTCATATTCTTATGCAAGGAATTAAGAAAAGAATTTCACATATTTTTTTATGCTCCATCTCATAATTTTAGACTAATTCATGGAATGAACATGGTTAATGGGTCAACTCAACTCAGTATATATAATATTGCCATACTTACAGGTAAATGATGTTAATATGAGAATATAAAGTGTTGTAATTTGTGTTTGTAGGTCTTGGTTTAGTGGGTTTTATCTTGTTTATGGAATTGACAGACGTGCACACAAGGTTAAACTCTTAATTAGGTAAAGATTTGTTTTGCAAAACCAAGTGTTTGTGGGTACACTTAAAATAGAATCCAAAAATATGTATCTTTTTCTTAGACAGGTTAGGAGCATATTCATTAGTGACCTTTCTTCTTAAAAGAAGAAATTAAGCTTTGCTTATGGCAAACACCTGGCCCTGCATAGTGCATTAGTGATCTGTGATACATTATGATTGTGATTTGTTGAACTGCATATATGATGAAAGGTTGGAGCAATAAAATCATCTCGTCTCTAGTTAACTAGGTGGAATGTCCAAATCAGGACCATCATATTCATATGTAACAATCAGAAAGGCATACTTCACCAACCTATCTTTTCCTACCGAATAATGGATATATGAGAATCCACGGTCTACTAGGGGTTGGAGAAGGCAAAAATACATTATCATACATAAATTTGCCTCTTCAGGGATGCTAAACTATGTGAATTAATGAGTGTTATAAAATAAAAAATAAAATCTTTAACTAAAAGCCTGAGTGAAGTTTAGGAAATGAAATATTCAATCAGAGTTAAACTGATGGAGCAACAGAAACAATCTTAAAGAAAGTTAATTCAGACAAGTCATAAGCAAGGAAAATAAGTTGAAAAAACCGAATTAGAAATAAATTTCTTGCTTGGTTGTACCGAACTTCCAGATTTTGAGAAAGTTGAAGGGAAACTCTTATGTTCTAAAGGTTCAATGAAATGTGGAGAAACAGAGCAAATGAACATGATTCCTGCAAGATATTATATAAAAAGGGTAATGATTCAGTTTCGAAATTACCTTAGCCCACTCATCAAATAAACTCTTTTCACACACAATCTTGTTGTTGTTATAATCCATTCAAAACCGCTGCCAATAGTAAACATTTTGTTGATTGCCATTGCATGCTTCTTCAATGTTTTGATTCAAGAATCAATGTTGGTGGTTGTTAACCCAGCAGTAAATAGCTTTACCACAAGTTTTTGCTCTATGACTTTCAAGTATCCCGATTTGAAACCCGTGTCACTCTTCCACTTACCGTCAAGTGCTAATCCCGTCAATATGTCCACCAAAGTATCATCTTCAGATTGAACCCAAGTCCGATGAGGAGGCATATCAAACCTACATAGAAGTCCAATTAGTTGCAGAGTCTTAATTTAGTACACAATCAACATGTATTTTGTAACACAATCAACAAAAGTACAAATAACTATATACAATATCAAGCAACATGCTAGTGGTAGTAGCTACTTAACCTATCTAGTGTAGTGATAGATATTAGAATCCATGTAGGTCATCAGGTAGTAGAACACCATGAAAGAAAAACCAAACCACTAGACCTGTACGGGTGAATTGCTAAACTCTGCAAGTTGCGTAAACAGAAATTAGTTCTGCCTGGCTAGCTTAGAAGACAAAAGAACATAAAACTCATCTACCACAAAGTCATGGGTCCTAGTAATCCCTTAAATTGAATGGCCTGAGAAAAGCAAGAAAAACCAACTTCAGATATGAGAAAGATAGATGGATAAATTTTTAACCTTACCCTAGTTGAATGACTTCAATTCAATACCTAATCCAATCCTCATCCCTTCAAAACTCAAACTGCTCACAGCTATAAGGATAAATTATATAAAAGATAAAAAATAAACTTCGAAAAAATTAACCTTTAGAAACAAGACAATCGCTTTCATCTGAAAGTTAATCAAACTTGATTCTCTTCCCAAAATAGCTTTACCTGGAGTACTTGAAGTGCACGCAGCCACACACTAGTGCACAACAGCAACAACCAAAAAATAAACAAAAGGAAACCTCGGTATAATGGCACAATTGGATATGCGCAAACACCAACCTTGTCCAGGTTCAGAGGCGACAGCCTTTTACTTGTTAATCAAGAAAATGCCCAGCAGAAGTTCTGCATAAAACTGATATAAAATAAATTGGATCCTATGAGAGAAACCGAGAAAGACATTACATTATTTTGTTTCTCATGAATTTCAATAAGAAAACTCTGGTTCATCAGTTAATGTGAAGATACAAACTACTGTAGTAACATGCATTTCCATTTATAAAGGTAGAGAACAAAAATTTAAAAAGAATGCTTTAATCACCAAGATTAATTGAGATTAATACAATCCACAAAAAACATAAACAATGTAGACTAATACAGGAAAAAGATAAATCATTTTAAACTAACTAAACGTCTACGTCTAAGTCTATGCGCAGTCCATCTTTCCCACATTTGATCAGCTAACTCCTTCCTATGAACAACCCAATAATTCGAGGAATCAACATATTCTATCATTCGACTTTCTTGAGGAGAAACCAAATTAATCGGCCCATCTTCGTAGTTATCTTCCGGTAAGAATTCATCCATAGACATTTCTCTCCTAATGAGGTTATGAATCAAATAACATTCCATGATAAAACGACAATGTATGTTTACCGGATACCATGATGGGCTCCTAAGTATTTCCCATCTCATTTTTAACAGTTCGAAAACTCGTTCGATCACATTCCTAGCCCTACAATGTTTCATATTGAATAATTATTCAGCTGTCCTGGGTTCTAGACCTTGCTGCCATTCCTTCAAATGATAACGTTAACCTCTAAAAGGAGCAAGAAATCCTCCACTATTTGGATTACCGGCATCGACAAGGTAATAGTAACCTAAACAAGTCAGCATTTAAACAACCATCATTATTTTAATAAAGAACATGAGAATCACCCAGTAATCCACGGATTTGTAATTCAATACAATAATGAACTCACCATGTGGAACTTTTAAGCCATTCTTTTTGTATATTGCTTCCCTAAGAACACGAGAATCGGCAGCTAAACCTTCCCATCCAGGATACACATATATAACCTCTAAGTTTTGTGAACATACACATAAGACATTGGTAGCAATTGAACTCTTCCTTGTATGATACCTAGGCTTGTCTGCAGTAGCAACATGGACACTAATATGTGTTCCATCTAATGCCCCTAAACAATTCTAAAGGTAAACAAGGGGTTAATGATTCATCACCAATGAGAAAAGAGATTAAATATCTAAATTCAAGTTCATACCTTAAAGAAATTCCATATCTGGTCAACAGAACTTGTAGCCATTGCTACTGGTTCTTTAAGCAACTACCCTTGAAGCCTAATAACTCCTTTCAAGACCGTGTTCAGATGTCTACTAATGTTTTATCCGAATCGCTTGAATGTAAACCCTACAACTCTATTCTTATGGTGATGTGCAATTACATAAAAAAAGATTACGACCATTTCCTCAACATCACATTTCCTATTATTTTCTAGTCCGCTAATAGCGCGCAACTTATGACAAAGAATTCGAAAAGTACGTCTATTGAGACGAAGCTGTGATTTACAAGTTGTGTCACTTTTGTAAACAAGATATTGCATCACCCACAATCGTACAATAATCATTTCAAAACGATCATTGGATCTCAATACAGAACTTTGATGACACCATACATATGAATAAAAGTAGACATAAAACAAAGTTACAACATCCATTGTTGTCCTAACATTATCGGTCATCATTTCAAGTTTTCTTTTCTTTGTCAGCATTAGAGGAGCCATACTGGAAAAAACAATAATCTTCTTAACTATTAGAACACTGAATTCATGTTTTACAAATGAAAAAGAACATTGAATTCCATAATAATTCAACTACAGATACATTCTAGGTTCTAAAATCACACACACACACACACACACACACACACAGTTTTGCAGTCAGGTTTTATAAGATTGGCTGAGCTCTCTCTCCAATTCAATGAAAAGCTTTCTAATATTATTCAGCAGGCAATGAAGAAGGTTTCTAAGCCAGATCTCATAGTTGGTAACTACAGTGATGGAAATTTTGTTGCATCTTTGCTTGCACACAAATTAGGAGTCACACAGGTTTGTAATGGAACATTTATCTGTCTTTAAGACCCGACTTGTTAGATTTCGCATTTACTTTGTACTTGTAAAGAAATTGATGAGATATTACTTTCTTTTCTGTTTTGTACTTTTTTACAGTGTACAATTGCCCATGCTCTTGAAAAAATAAAATACCCTGATTCTGATCTATACTGGAAAAAGTTCGACGACAAGTATCATTTCTCATGCCAATTCACAGCTGATTTATATGCCATGAACCATACAGATTTTATCATTACTAGTACTTTTCAAGAGACTGGTGGAAGATATAAACATCAATTCATTATTACTTTCTAAAGTTTAGTGCGCGTTTTCCTGTCTGTGAAATTTATTCCTGCATCTATAACCTAACCATATATGTTATGTGATTGCAGCAAGGACAATGTTGGACAATATGAAAGTCACACAAGTTTTACTCTACCCGAACTCTACCGAGTTGTCCATGACATTGATGTTTTTGACCCCAAGTTTAACATTGTCTCACCCGGAGCTGATATGGTTGTCTATTCCCATATACTGAAGCGGAAAAGACACTCACTGCATTTCACCCAGAGATTGAGGAGCTACTTTACAGTGAAACTCAGAACAAAGAACACATGTAAGACTTCTTCATTGCCTGCTGCATTTCAGATTGGCTGATCCATCAATCTACGTGAAAACCCTAGCAGCTCAGATGAACTATAGCTCTACCTCTAGCTCCGGTACAAATAGAAAAGACTTAATACATAATGCATTGGTCCATAAAATCTTAAGAACTTAAATCAATCTCTAACCACAATTTGCAATCAGATATGAGCTTACCCGACAAAAATGACCATAAAAATCATCACGAAAAGCTTAAAACGATGCAATCAACTACGGTGCTCACACATTATCCATAAATCATCAAGAGGCCATCGAAGGAACAAAGAAAACATTGCCCACTACCAAAAATATAACAAGAAGTTTACAGAAAACCCTATATCTCAGGCATACATGTGTGTGTGTGTGTGTTGCAAAATACTCTACTTATACGCCATTGCAACACACTTTTATGCAAAGCCAAATGAAGATGATCAAAGGCCAGGTTTAAGTGGTGAAGTTTTTAATCTCACTCTCACATATATTATTATTCAAAATTCAGCCTATATTAAGCCATTAACACCATCAGGTGAGAAGATTTTTGTTTTAAGGATGTAACGGTCTACAAGACCAAAAATGAGCCTTTGATTCACCTCTTAGTGGAACCCGCACTAAAGGATACAATAGATTATGTGGCAATACTCCTACATTATAGTATGTGTGTACATATATATATGTACCTAAAAAAAATGAGTAACAAATTTCATGCAAGGACAAACACCCTCATCGTAGTGGAACTCCAAGGCAGACTTATTAGCAACACAAGCAAATGGAATCTAGATGATTTAATTGTACATATCAAAAACTAAAAAGTTGATGTTGTAATCCTTCAAACAAGAGTAGGCCATGATTAGGAAGGAAAGGGGGTATAGGAGAGAATAACACAAAAGCCAAAAAGTTGCCTGATCATGATATCCAAGATATCTTGAGAAATTCAAAAACAGAAAATACTACTTGTTTCTTTCTGGCACAGTAACTAGAGTTCTGAATATCAGCAGAAAATGTTCCTTCAAGTATCATACCTAAGATCTACCATTTTTAGTTGAAATAAAAGCTAAAATTAAAATAAAATATTAAACCCTTGATCAAAATTAAAATCACACTTCATAAAATCGGAATCATAAACATACCCATGCTTGAAAACTCCATCAAATCAACTAAACAAACATACAAAATCCAAAATCTATAGAGAAAAAAAATACATACAGGCTATATTATTCACAGATCTATTAGTATTGAAAGCAAAAAAAAAAGTAATAAGGTAAGGGTTTTATACCTGATTCTTATTATTAGAGCCTCTGTCGTGTACTTGAATCTTCTCCTACGAGTTTCAAAATCAAGATTAAAAAATAACTTTTTAGGGTTTAGAAAATCAGAGATATTAAAGATTACATGAGATTAGGTTTTTTCATACCTGAGATATCTCTGGTTAATGTTGAAGGAAATGGCTTTGATTTCTAGTATTGATTTGACTTCTAGTACTGATTGATTTCTAGTAACAAGGTTCATATGAGCTCTGCGAAGAAAAGAGAAAACGAGAGCTGAATGTCACAGGGGTGCACCAAATGGCTCAACACATGGCTAATTCAC
>JAJJMC010014390.1:453502-495465 GCA_023531435.1 Papaver californicum | reverse complement strand
TGCCGCACGGAGTAAAGTCGAGGCGAAGGACCGACCCCGTGACATGAAGGTGAAGGATAATGAAAATGATTCGATATACTCTTTTGATTTGAAGAGAATAATTTAGTCATTTTGCTGATAATTCCATGTTTTCCTTTAGAATTGGATTACATTCCATCCACTTCCGGATGGAATAGAAGCGAAAAGATTCAAGGAAATTGGATTCTAATTTCGGATAGACTACTTAGTTAGGGGGAATTGGACCTATTCCCTTGAAATCCAATTCCTGGACTCCCTATTATCCGATCCAAACACCCTATAAATGTAGATTTGACATCCACTGTCCTACACTGCCAATTGTTTTATTGTTGCCACCGGTTTCTTTCGTGCCATACATTCCAACATATATTGGATAAATAAACAACCTTAAAGCCATAAATCTTTCGTACTTCCTCTAAAACGACAATATATATCATTTAAGTTTAATATAGCAAACGAAGCCAAAAGGATTAGGTGGCTTCCGCTTTCAATCACGAGCCAAAAAAAAAAAAATATCAAAAAAGAAAGAAAGAAAAATACAAAATTAAATAGGTAAAGACAATTACAAGCTGTTTTTAGGTAGATATAGATGATATACTTGAGGAGGAACAGGTACAGACAGTAAGACAATTGGTTGGTTTAATTTATATATAGCTGCCTGCCTTTAGTGATAAATTTGTTTATTATTAAAATGGGATGATAATAATAATACAAAAGATGGGGTTTAAATAATGATTAGAGCGTGGTGATTTAACAAAAATATTAATTCTAAATCATCACTAGACTCCTCAAGTAATTTATGAATTAGTCAAAGATTAATCACATTATTGTTGCATGCCATAGATTCTCTTCTTATTTTTGAGATTCTTATTGGATGGTGGGTACCTCATAATTATCATGCCACTACTTTGCCTACCTACACTTGCCACTGAAATCTCTTACAAAAACTTCTTTTGGTGTTGATAAGTTTTCAATTCAAATTGCTATATTATCATCCAACGATTTTATCACTGTCTTTCAATGACATCGACATTTTATAAAATCTTTAACATTTTTTTTTTTATTTTGTCCATGTGATCTTCGAAGTTAATGATAATTTTTGAATTCAAGATATAAATATCAATATTCATCAATTTTATCTAACATTATAGAAATGCCATGGTAGAATTACAATCTAGTTTTCTCTAGCTTAACTAAGCCCAAAAGGCTAAAAGCTGAAAAACATGTTTAAGAGTTAGGCTTAAACTCTAGCTGAAAAATTGATCAAGATCCTTCCATACCTCCCTCAATAACAAAAGAGATTTCCCAAAAATCAAGACGTATAGTCTATGAGTATATATGTTTACATATATTCTTCACATCCAGGGGCGGAGCTAGCTTAGAACAAGGGTATGTAATTACACATCCTACCCAGTTGGTTTCGAAGCCCAATTATAAATTTTTTTTATTCTTTTTTAGTGTAAATAGGTCTTATAAGTCCATTTTACACCGAATGGATAAAATATTTTTTTACACCCTCTTCTCTACGATCCTAGCTCCACCCCTACAATCCTAGCTCCACACATGTTCACATCTATATCACAATAACAATTTTTGAATCACATTACATATTTTTTATCACGGTATAGTTTGTTTTAGAGTAAAAGCTTTTTGAGTTATGGTTTAAATTTTGGGTCGATAAAATATGTTTGATGTGACGTGAGAAAAATATTGGTTACTAGACAAAGTTTAGGCCATGGGGCAGATTTAGGCTCTTCTTGAACCTACTTAAAGCAGACCCATAATTGCTAAGGGCAGCTTCGGGTCCAGCTAATAATTTTGAGTCGTTGAGAGTAGTACCATAAGTAATTACTACTACTATAGTTTTGTTGCTTTTCATCCGTATAAGCCCAACTTGTTGTACCTGTTATTCTTATGAAAAAGTAATATCAGTTCTTATCTTCATTTCTTCCCCTTCTTCATCTTTCAACTTTTAAATCGAGAAAGGATCGATGAAAGCACCAAGTTCTTCTCCTGCATACATTTTTCAAATTCCGCATCGTCGGGCTCATAACGGAGACAATAATAGAATTCGGGTCACAGGAGGTTTGATCACCAAAAATTTCCATTTTATGTGTAATCAAGTAATACATTAGAAAACCCGACAGTCTTGTTACATGATGATTCATTCACAGGACTCACCAAAAACTCCATTAAAGAAAATTAGCCTGATACGAGGCACATGTTAATACTTGGTCTGTACGATAAAACAAGACGGGATTGAAATCGAATGTGGGGTTGATGGTCCCTTGGCATTTTGGCACGGGGTTACAAATAGTAACGAATGCAGACTCCTACGTACATTTTTTCTGACGCAATACCCATTCACATGCAGCACTGTGCATGGTTTCTTAGCAAACTTATTCTTCTGGATTCATCTCAATGTAGTCAAAAACATAATACTATAAATGGGACTGCTAGTTGTATAGGACATTAAGACTGACATACGTACCCTGTTGTGTTGATTATAATGAGTCATATTCTACCAATTAAAGCTGCATTCAGAACTCAGACCGTGCATGTTTTTAAGTTGCTAGTCCCCTAAATAACCACGTTGCGGTCCTAGAACAGTAGCTCAATAATGGGATAATCTGTATTCTACACAGATGGTCATATGTTGCGCTGTGTTAATAGTTATCTATCTGGAGTTTTTCTGAATACACATAAAGCCTTCTTCTTATCCTTTAGTTTTTGAGATATTTTTTGTAGCAACAGCTACTGTTAGGATGCAATAAGTACCTTAGATTAGGGAGGGATGATGATTTGAGTCAAAAAGTTTTAAAGAAGATGATAAGTTTTAGCTTTTAAGTTTCAAGCAGAGAATAGTTCCCACTTCCACCCCCACAAACCATTTAACAACATTAACAAAATTCAGAAAGAGATAGGAAGAAGTAATATATGTCCACAAGACAAGATAATGGTTGTGTTAATCATGGCGCCATGCATTACAGGAGTACATAGGACCCTAAATAGAATGAATGTTTCATGTCTTTGTTGTTTTCTTTTGCTTACTTATTGTCTTGTCGATCGATGCAGCAATAAACATGTTTGTTTTCTTGCTTTCATTTCCTAATACTTGGGTTATAAATATCCTAGCTAGATATTTAGTGTTTAAACTAGTATCATTATTCTTTTTAATTTTATAGTCCTCCTGCGCGTATTGTTAATTTGTTGAGGACCTATGGGGGAGGAGGGCTTACCACACGCAACGCCGCGCGTCAAGCACCCTACATACTGCTCATGGTCATAGGCCCTTAGGATGTGTGCCCGGATCTTGTTGGCGGCACCTGGTTTGGTAAAGAAGCTGTTGGCTTATACCATCTGTACAAAAGATGTCACCTACCAGAGTATTTGGAAATGAAGAGTAAAGCAATTGGCTTATACCATCAGTACAAAACGATATGTCCCCAACCAGAGTATTTGAAATGAAGAGTAAAGCCAACGCCGGACCTGCAATTTGGTCAGGTGGGCGTAGGTGGGCATAGGCCATACCTGTCCTGGAGTCCTAAACACACAACATGTTTGAAGATCAGAAATGGCCAATCCTCATTTGTCTTCTTGCTTTCTTTTCCTAAAACTTGGATTAAACATATTAGATGTTGAATGTTTAAACTATCATATTTCTTTTTACTGATATACTCCTCTTGCGCGTATTGCTAATCTGTTTGAGGAGGACCTTAGGGGGAGGAGGGCTTACCAAGCGCAATGCCATGCATGAAGCACCATACATACTGCTACTGGTCTTACGGTGTGTGTCCAAATCTTGCTGGCCGCACCCGGTTTGGTAAAGAAGCCATTGACTTATACAATCAGTAAAAAAGATGTCCCCAACCAATTATTTGGAGATGAAGAGTAAAGCCAACGCCACACCTGCAATTTGGTCAGGTGGGTGTAGGCCATACCTGCCCTGACATGCAATTCGGTCCTAGACATGCAATATGTTTAGAAATCAGAAATGGCCAGCCCTCGTTTGTCTTAGGCAATAGGTACTATATTTTGGACTGTTTATTGGATTTGTTCTCAGAAGCAGGGTTCGTCTACTCTCTCTATTCATACATTCTGACCCTTCAGCTAATCAAAGAGCAAATACAATGAAGCATGTCAAAGACCCTGAAGGCGTGAAGTGACGGTACCTGGGGATCTGCGATGCTGTTAGCACCATGCCATGAAATCTTCGATAGAAACCTACGATGATTCAAAATTGGATATCAACATAGGTTTGTAATGAGACGAGACAGGAAGTATCTTGGTGGTAGTATAACCGTACCATCTATGAAGATAACAAAACTAAATTATTGGGTAGACCCGTAGGCCTTATAGCCAAGTTGTAATGTGTCACCTGGGCTAGTTAGCTCATCAGTAGATTGAGGCCATTTCCAAATCACAAACAATCACTAGGAAAAGGGAAAACAGGACATAAAGAAAATCATTCTGTAATCCAGTTACCAGCTACACAATTTTACTTAAAACCTAGATTAAGCAAATACAAAACCTCGTATCCACTTTTTCTTGCAGTGTTCAAAGAGTGTTCCTCTTCCAAAACCACAAAAGAATCGATACAAATTGCTACGTTTAGATGCTGCCAAAGTGTTAGAAATTTGTTCATACAAACATAGATTTACTGATGAGGTCAAAGACAGATAAAAACTTAGAAGGAACCCTAGCAGCAGAGCAGCTACATGAAGAGAAACTACATAAATGGAAAGACACACCCAACGAAAAGCTATGTATACTAATGTTCTTCAGCCAGGTTTTCTCTTCGTTTTTTGGAGTTTGCACATAGTTTTCTTTTCTTGTTTATTCCCAACCAGCTTTCCGGATCACAGCTTTTCTCAGAAATACAACTTCAAGAAAACAATGATCACACACACTCCAACCGTAATAGCAGTACATCAGTTTATGATTTACAGGGAAGAGACAGATTGAGAGGAGAAAGAGAGAGAGAGATGGCGAAGTGCGCAGTTAATACTGCAGCCTCTCTTCATTATCGAAATTCAGAGACTCCATGCCCTTCAGAGTAGACTCATAAGTCTTCGAGTTAGATAAGATCCTACCAGAAGATGTCCTCTTGGAATCTGAAGAAAGCACATTCAAAGCTCTTTGTTGTGGTGTACCTGAAAGCTTGCGTAGTACTCCTGAGCTCCCTTCGGTGGTCCGAGGGCGAGATGGGTCAGATTCACTCCCAACAATCGCATCACGGCTGCTAGAAACAGCAGCACGCCTTGATGAACCACCAGATCTTCCCAAAAATGTTGAGCCAGATAACTGAGTAGTTGGAAGCAATTTAAACAGTCAGCTCCTTCGGAAGTAATTATAAACCAAAATCGATCTTGCACAATATAGGCATTCTACAGCATATTCACATATCTTTGGAAGTTAAATCCAAAGAACAAGAACAGCTAAAGATTCCAACCAAGCGCTAACAAATCACTAGAATGCAAGAACGTTCCTGGTTCAGTCACTTCCACATGAAAGTGACACATTTTTACTATGATTTACTATAGTTCTGTGTGTTGAATGATCTGGGGTTTCTTCCAAAGATTATGCATCTATAATCAATCTGATACAAAGATATTCTTAAGGTTATGGCTCTTCTCTGACGACACACAAACCTTTTCCAAGTGACTAGAAGCGATCAATAAACTATCATAGGAAGAAAGAGAAAGCTCCTTACACCATTTATCAGTCAAGCATGAGAACGTACTCATATGTATAATACTATGGCTCAACCAAGATAACTCACCATAGGATCTTTAGTAACAGCTGAATCGTTAGCTACTGGACTTTTCTGCTTAGACAGGCTTCCTGCGTTTATACCTTGGGCTGAGACTCTCCTACGAGCATCCTGAGCTGCTGTTGAAGACCAACCTGGTTGTTTTCCTTCTTCACCGCCTGGCTCAAAGTAACAAGGGACAAAGATTCAACTTCAGTATATGTAAACCAGAAGACATATCACGTTCATATATGGTCCAACATGGCCGAAACGGAAAACAATGTGAATGAATGAGAGAAAAACATGTATAACAAATAAACCCATGGTGAAACCAAAGCAGGAGTGCCAATTAAGAACTAATTATAAGACTGATATAAGAAATTAAAATAATCAGCAGAGGGGGGTAGTAAACAACCTGACGGTCTGTCCACACTGGCAACAGGTGGAGGCATTCCAGCGCTTGGGCCTGCCAAGGGAGCCTAAAATATAGTAAAATAAATAAACATTAGACGCAGAGTTCCAGAAAAACTTAAAGAATATCAGAAACTTGTCAGTCTATATCACTTACAAGAGCACGGGAAGGAGGGGTAGCATACTGTGATTGCTGATACTTCAGAATGGTCCAGTCAAACACATAATCGAACTGAAAACCTGAGAAAGTAAATTTAAATAGATAGGTAAAACCAGCAAGTCACACTCAGAAAGATTTGATTGATAAAGCAGACGATTTCAAATGACACAAAAAAAGGTAGAGAGAGAATCAAACCTTCACGAATGAAAAGATCCCGAAATATCCTTTTCAAATACGCATAATCTGGCTTATCATCGAACCGCAGTGAACGGCAGTAATGAAAGTAAGACGCAAACTCTGTAGGATATCCCCGACATAAGGCCTGACGAGGATGTCCAAATTTATAGTCATGATTCCATTATAACGGGCAAGAGTTATGAAGCACACATAATGGCTATCGTAAATCACCTCAATAGATGTTGAAACTTTCTTTTCACTGATCTTCTCATACTTCTGTTTCTTTGTTCCAGCTTTAAGTCCCTGCCAGGGAAGACTACAAAGAAGAGGAGAGCAGAGAGCTAAATTAATAAGCGAAACAAACAACAGTAAAATTAGTAAACAAGGTGGGCGACATTCTACCTTCCTCTAAGGAAATACATAAGAACATATCCTAGAGACTCCAAATCATCCCTCCGGCTTTGTTCTATACATGATACACAAGAGTGAACAATAGCCAAAATGATAAGCATAAATAAGCACCTAATAGTGGTTGTTACATAGTTAACCAAACATAAAATGAGCTACAAATGAAATTTATCAGAGAATCATGGAAAAAGTTCACTCCCAAATATTAGAACATACCAATGCCGAGGTGAGTATTCATGCTAGCATAACGAGCAGTTCCTGTCAAGTTCTTGTTTTCCCTGCGTTGTTTTAGACCATGTGACGAAGAATCAATAAAATAGACCATACATATAGAAAGATCTAACAAGTTTTCAGCCATTAGTTAGACTGCTGGAAACCTTAGACATGATTAGCAAGCCTCCTAACATGTTTCCTTTATATATTCAGGATAAAGCAAAAAGAAGAAAAAAAAGCTCTAAACCCATAAAACCAAATATTAAATTTATTTGATGTTATTAGAACTGTGTACAAATGCCAAGAAGATCAAACTTTTATATCTGCTTACCTATATGGAATGTGTTGGTGTGTTGAAGTATCTCTGTACTTCTTAGCCAAACCAAAATCAATAACATACACCTACATAGAAAGCAAAGGGATGGAATGCATCAAAACACCTTATCCTGAGCATTTGCTAGAGAATGGACACAAAAACTACAAATTAAAGAAATAAACCTGATTTGCACGCCTCCCCAGTCCCATGAGGAAATTATCTGGCTTAATATCTCGATGTAGAAAAGATTTGGCGTGTACAAATTCAACACGATTGATCTGGCCAAAAAACAATAAAAGAATGAGAAAAGGAGAAAAAGAGGTATTAAGAATAAGAATAAACAATAAGTGAACATGCAACACCCACCATCTGATCTGCAAGCATCAGAACAGACTTCAGAGAAAGTTTCCTACTGCAGAAATTGAATAGATCCTCAAGACTAGGTCCAAGTAAATCCATCACGAGAACATTATAGTCCCCTTCAACACCAAACCATCTCACATTTGGAATTCCAGCTGCCAAAGTGGAAACAAACATATATTAAGATAATAAAATGTAAACAACCTTACAAATCAATGAATAATCGTAAAGAGAAAAGACGAGAGATAGTAAGTCTCATTACTTCCTCCTTGTAAGAGTCTGTATAACTTTGACTCGTAAAGCAGCTGGGGATGCTTTGTCTTGACGTTTTCCTGTTGAAGAGAAGAGTCTACATCAAAAACCCGGTGTAATTTATATATGTCGAATAACAAATGAAGGCATCTGATATGAACGAAATCATCTAAAGCTCTCAGAACTAGAATGCAACATGCATGATCACGGCATGGGTACATGCTAGGCTCTATGACATAAAAGTGCAATCCCCAAAAGTAAATAAATCGTATATCAAAGCATACTTTGTGTGACACAACATATAACCAAACATTAAACCTAAAGCATGCACTACCATAATACTTCTAGAATAAGAGATATATACGATACACGGTCCAAATCATTTCCTCAGCCCTCGGGTTCAGAGATAAACAGTGTTCCGCTACAACCTTACTGAGTGTGGATACAACAAAAGATAATCCACAGTGTGCACTGGTAAGACTAGTGAAGGAGTTCCCATTTGTCTGTTGGAAGACCAACCCCTTCTCCGATTGACTGAAATCATCTTTGTGTATCTATACTGTTAACACCTTTCTAATTCCTCTCTTTACATGCTTCTTTCAATAGGACTGAGTTTAGGTTATGCCTTAGCAATTGTTTCAAAAACGATAGTAGCCAGAATGGGGAATGATCATTTGACAAATATTCTTCGTTTTCTGCTAAGTTAGAATTGTAATCACAGCTCACCAGAACTTCTATACCCATATCTACTTGACCAAATCCTTTTTTCCCCTCTCCAACAACTGTTGATTGTCAGGTCAAACCTAATACGTATTATTAGCCGCGACAAAATACATCATTTCTAGACTTCAAATAGTCAGTAATCTTACAAACTAAGCGACGTAACGAAACATAAAAACATGGAAAGTTGGAAGCAATTTGCATCAAAGTGTGATGAATAAACAAATTTACTACTTACAAGCTTAATAGCAACCTCTTCATTCGTCTGAATATTAGTACCTACAATCAATCAAACCTCAGTAAAAATCAAAACTTGATGAAATTAAAATAAAACTAATAAGTAAATTAAAAGAAGAAATTACCCAAATAGATCTCTCCAAATGATCCGCTACCGATCTTACGACCAAGTCTAAATTTGTTGCCCACACGAGGCTCCATCAAAAAAGAACTCGAAAAAAAAAATCAAATGTTTAACCCTAAAATCTAATCACCACCACCACAAGGATGAACAGGAAGAGCAGGAGCTGAGTATAAGCTGACACAGATTGAAGTTCAATCAATGATAATCAGAATTTGAAAACCTAATTAGATTGATTCCCATCGAATTGAGGAAGAAATCTAAGAAGTGTTAATTTGAGAATCTGGTTAAAGAGGAGAAGGATTGAAAATGGAGATCTAGGGTTTTGGTTGTCGTGAGAGGAAAGAGAGGTAGAGGAAGGGAGGAGAGGTGTTTAAGTTATCATCTCTTCTTCTGCTGCTGCTTCTTCTCTTACATGAAAAAGCAGGAGCATATTTGATCCCAAAATTAATTTTTGCCAAAGAGGGAATTTTCTAAGACAAGAAGATAAATTATGCTTTTCTCTCTTTTTTTTCTCTTCACTATCTTCTTCTTTTGGTATATAGTTTGAAAAATGGTGTAGGGATATTGCAATCCTACTTTTTTTTTACTAAACTGGCTTAAGGATCGATTATTAAAGTAATAATTTAATTATGTACAGTCGACGATATACGTAAATAAAATACTACTATAAAATATTATTAAATATATATAAAATATAAAAAAATATTACCATGCGAAAAGTTCTTTGTTATGAAAATACGAAACTTATTGGTAGGTCAAGCCTATATTAATCTAATTAGTAAATTATAATAATTAAATATATATATAAAAAGAAATACTGATAAAGAAAAGACAAGTTTGTAATATCTTTATCAATCCACTATCTCCCAAGTGCATTTGTTTTACAGTGGTTGAAAGTTGAAACAAACCGATAACCATCTTCAACTACTCCTCTGCCTTTGGATTGAAAAAATATATTCAGAAATATTTTTTATCAAAACCTCATTTTTTGTGTTTTAAAATGTTTGAATGAAACATGTCATCCTTTTGAATTAACATTTTGAAAGGAACCTGGCTCATGCAAAGCTATAGGGCACATTTTTTTCATGTTTAAATTTGATAAACTATTTCTTTGTATTTATGAAGCACATTTTTTTTCATGTTTTCATGAATTATACTCCTTGGGATACTAATCATAATCATAGAGTAATATTTTCTTGGGTTTTTTTCTTTTTTTTTTTTTATAAAAAAAAGAAAAAAGCTGTGAGCACATTAATTAAACAGGGTTTGTTACTTGTGGGTTCAAAAGATCCTATTTAACACCTAATCCATAACTATAATAATTGATTAGCCTATTAAAAAGCTCCATTAGGAGTTCCATTAATATCAATCAATGAACAGGGTTTCTTGTTGCGGTGGTTTAGGAGAAAGTTGATCAGCTTGTTTGACCAACAAAATCAATGTCACCTTCCAACCGGTACAACTACAAGGACCTATTTGGTGGTACATGTTAATTAGTTGAAAATCTTGGCTTCTTTATTCATAATTAAACTAGCTATTAACTGAAATGATGTGGAACTGTTGCCTAAAATTTATGACTTGATGCACAGGAATCCTGAAGAAAGAAAAATCAAGAGATTTTGTGCCTCGTTTCTATTTTGGATTTTTAAAAGTGGCATTGGCAACAACACCTGCAGGTTAATAACCGGAGATCGCGTGCTTCATGCCTACGAGCTACCACTTTATGAGCTAAAGGCGAAATTACCCTATTAGATAGTTTCATTTTTCTCTAGGGTACATGTGAACAAACAAGGTAGACGGGGTTGAAAGTACAAAAATGATTCTCCTTTTGGGAAATAATACTCCATCCGTCCCATGAAAAGTGATATTTTTATTTTTTTAATCGTATCTATTTTATTTTGTGTTTATTAGGGTGATCCAAAAATTTTGGGGCGATTAATAAAACAAAATAAGGACACTAAGAAGTAATATATGCACACCCCTTATCCATATATTTTCTTTAATGACTAATTTGTCCTTGTTTTATTAGTTAGTTTGGTTATAGTTAGTGTTAGAAAATTATTTGAATTATAGTTTTAGAAAAGAAATAGAGAGTGTGTTAGAGAAGAAGAAGAAGTTTGGGAAAACTAGGTTTTTACCTAAAATCAATAACAAAAATGGATGAGTATGAGGAAGAAGGTGAGAAACATCATGAAGAACATAATATTTTGGTGTGGAAGAAACCCTAAATGACGATTTAACGAGACAAAACGATGAATCATATCAAAATGAAGATAATAATGCATCAAACAATCAGGTATTGTGTTAAGAAGCTCCAAAACCCACTTTGTATGCGTTTGTATATGATCATTAACAAAAAAAATTCATTTTTGCATGCATTTAATGCCATGGACGTCTCATATTCGGTAGATAATGGAGTACCATATCTACCGATTACACTAGACTGAGCCAAAATTAGGGTATAATCGGTAGTCTCGTGAAGAATGATTGTTGCCGATTAATCAAAATCCCCAAATCGAATTTTGTTCAAATTTTGTTTTCATAATCAGTAGTTTAGGAATACTTATTATCTATCGATTATAGTTGTCATCCCAAAAATGAATTTCTCCAAACTTACAAAATTTCTAACTCTTCATCTTTCACAATCGGTAGTGGATGAATATTTTTATATATTGATTTAGACTCGGTAGTTTGTAAAATCACATATATGCCGATTGTGATTGTAGCCAAAATTGAATTAATCGGTAGTTTAAAGATCAAATTTATCTACTGATTCCATTGTAATCGGTTGTTGTTTAACAAATTAAACCTCCGATTATACTTGTTTTTGTGTACAAAACTTGTCTTGAGTTCTTTCTATAATCAGTAGTATGGGGACACAATTAACTACCGATTATCGTTAATCGGTAGTACGGGAACATAATTATCTACCGATTGTTGTTGTCTAACTCATTGCTATTTTATGTAGATTGTTGAATCGGTTAATCATGTTTCATATGAGGGTCCTGATACTTTCCTACACTATGCAAATGATTTGGTATGCTACCTACCCACTCTTGTCTTGTTCTAAGAATGTATGCTACGTGGTTCGGCTTATGATATTTATTTTTTTATATGCACATTCTGAAGTAAGGCGGAGGAAAATGAATGGCTTATCAACAAGGCAAAAGAGAAGATGTGTGTTGTCAAAACAATTACGTGAGGGTTGATAAATTTGAAATGATTTGTGGGAGAGGTGGCGAGCGAAAGAGTCACGTGAGAAAGGATCGTAAATACGTAAAAAAGACGAAGAGGAAATACCGAGGTAATTCAAAGAAAATTGGATGCTTATTTAAGATTATCTTTAGGAAGCCCGACGGTAAGGAAGTTAAAGTATGGAAAATATTTAGAGTTGCTAATGGTCGTCACAACCACGAAGATCCGAAAAGTTTTGTTGGGAACATAATGGTTTCCAAGTTAAAACCAAAGAAAATGAAGACGGTGAAGTCTATGAGGAACGTAATGAAAGCGAGTGCAATCCTATCTAAGATAAAGGCGGACGACCCCAACAACTTGTCTTTGTTGTCTACAATTAAGTCTGCGCTAGCAACGATCAAAATGACAAAATTGGATGGAATGGTTGCGCAACAATCAGAGTGGTTAGCCGAGAAACACAATTACACGTTGAGAAAAAAAGAAAGGGATGGTAAAGTGATTCGTATTTTCTTGGCACATCCGAAGATGATCCAATTGGCTCAATGGTTTCATCAAATTTTATTGATAGATGCTACTTACAAGACAAACAAGTACAACATGTCGTTGTTGAACATTGTTTGCCACACTTCGGGCAAATGCACATTTACGGTGGCATGGGGTTTAATGGATGCTGAGAACGATGTGAGTCTCATTTGGATGTTGCAAACATTGAGGTCGATTTATAATGGCGAGCATTTTCCAAGGGTTATTGTAATGGATAACGATCAAGCCTTGATGAATGCAATAAAGGTAGTGTTTCAGGAAGCCCAAAATTTGCTTTGCACGTGGCACATTCAATACAACATAAAATCCAATTGCGGACATCATATCCAAGCTAAAAAACGAACAAAGGTACCAAGAGGATGAACATATTAGTAAACTAACCGTGGAATAACGATAAAAGAGAAAAGGTTAGATGATGAAAAGTGGGCCGAGGATGGAATAAAGTGGTCTTTATTTCTAAAAGCACGTGATAAGCTAGTTTGGTCGATGACGAAGGAAGTTTATGAATACAACTTGAAGAACTTTGAGGATAGATGGGGCAAGAACTATCCCAAACCAGTTAAGTATTGCAAAACACAATGGTTGGGACCGCATAAAGACAATTTGTGTTTCCATTGAAATATGAATATCAGAACTTCAAGAACGAGGCAAAAAGCATTGTAGAGGGGTCCATGGCCGATTAAAGAAAATACTAGTCGGTAGTCAAAATGAGATTGTGTCGGTCCAAGAAGCAATCCATGAGTTCACCAATCGTGACCTCACTAAGATTTACGGTTCAATGGAAAAAAAAGTCGGCATAAATTCCCGTTGGCACATTTAAAACATAAAAATATTCTAAGGGGTATAATTTATAAAGTTTCTTGGTGGAAAATAAATTACATGATACAACAATTGGAGTTGCATAGAGACCACGATGATGAGACTACGGTTTGCAATTGCAAGACGATGATAGGTATTGGACTCACGTGTCATCACATGCTTGGTAGGTATGTTGAAGTGATTGAAACTAATGATATTCATCCCTTTTGGAAGCAATTATCTTTCATTCCAAACACCCCGGTGGTTGATGGTGCATCGTTCGTGGAGACGGAAATGTTTGCACGAATACTCGAGTGTTACTCTATGTCAAATGGGACCCAAAAAAAAATATTCATACATCATTTAAAGGAAGCCCTTCACCCCTGTATAAAGGTTGTTGAAGAACCAATGAAAGGAAAGGCGATGGTAGACCGAATACCGAAAAGCCAAGGTCAATTCAAAGAAAAGAGTTGAAGGAATGGTTATCTAGTCAACGAGAGCTTTCTAGGCATGAGCATACTAAAGCTGAGTATCAAGATGTGCCGGCTCTAAGGAAAAGGGGTCGTCCAAGGAAGAATCAAGGTGGACCAAGCTCACGAAAAGTCAAACCTAAGGTCTCTACGATTCCTTCTCAAGTAAGTCAAACCCAACCTATACACTGAAGACCAAATCGAGGTACGTATACAATATACGATGAGTATTTGGAAAAACTCCCTCTATTCATTATACCATTTGTTTTGACCCCCGACGATGTTGATGTGGATAACAACTGTGGTTTTCACGTTGCTTTGAAACAAATAGGAGACTTTAGTGAGGCGGTTACCGAGAATATCTCCAAATGGAAATATTTAAGAAATACCCAACTATTGGAGGATAAGGAATTCTATATTGAAATGATGAGGAAGGAGATAGACATGTTAGAGAACAAGAGTTCAAAGAGTTATATACTCGTGTAAAATGCCGAAAGGGATTGAAGACAATTGGGTCCAAGTATCGGATGGTAATGCCGAAATGTGGGTATCTTTTCGCGAATGTTTTCAACTGCGTGGTATTTTCCCTAAAAAAGCAAACACAAAAACCCATTTTCACTAAACATAGAGAGTTGTATCGTCATAGTATTTTCAAAAAGTTACTACAAAGACTATAATCGGTAGATAATAATATATTTTAACTACCGATTATGTGTCCATGGTAATTATTCCCTGATTCATATTTTGTCTTGTTGAATGCCCTTCACCTTAAGCGGCGTGGAAGAACCTTAAACGGGTTGAATCTGTCCATCACCTTAAGGATATTGAAATGAGCTTCGTAACAGTAATTTGATCATTTCCATCGTCGCCATTCCTCGAGAGATCTCGCTATAAATTCATCATTAGTTTCACCCCTCAAACGATATCGATTGACAGGATAAGTTAAATTCACAAATGGATCAACTTCTCTTCTTATGCAATTAAATCGACAAAAAATATCAGCTCTATTACGGTTATTGGGGTTACCGGTGTCAACGTAAAAATGTTCGTGAATGCTCTCCAAATAACTCATACTCATTACACCATTTTTCCTACGTTCTTCTCCTCACCTCGGATAGAATTGTACATAGCGCCTACATAGTGATAAATCTTCTTCTACCGTGAACGGTTGATCCATTAATCTTGAAGATGATTACTTCGATGTTGGAGATTTAAAATGTATTGGAGGTGCATAAATGAGAAGAGGTCACCCTCCTTATATAGATTAGAGTCCCAACGGCTCTTTTTTTCAAAAAAAAAGTTGTTGAGGCCTGGTGTAACAAGAGTGTACAGAAAATATATACACTAAGTTCATACGAATATAAACAAACTGAAGTATCGGGATCACCATTACCTTCCGGTTTATACAATCGGTAGTCTATGAAACTTTATTTACAACCGATTATAGATGTCGCCTCAAATTCGAAATTGAAAAATTTATCAAATTTCAAAAAATTTCATATTCCATAATTGACAGTCTAAGAAAATGTATTTACTATCGATTGTAACGTAAAATGTCTCCAGAAACCAATCAGTTCCATCAGCTTAATCGGTACATAATTAACACCCGATTGTACTTCAATAGGTATAACCGTTAGTCTAAGAAAATGTGTTTACTACCGATTATAAATGTAATTCAAAATTAAAAAATTTGTAAAATTTCCAAAATTATCATATTCATAATCGACAGTCTAAGAAAATGTATTTACAACCGATTATAGATGTTACCCCAAATTCAAAATTGAAAAATTTGTAAAATTTCCAAAATTATCATATTTATAAGTAGTCTAGAAAATGTATTTATAATCGATTATAGATGTTGTCCCAAATTCAAAATTGAAAATTTTGTAAAATTTCCAAAATTATCATATTTACAATCGGTAGTCTAAGAAAATGTATTTACTACCGATTATAGATGTTGCCCAAAATTCAAAATTGAAAAAATTGTAAAATTTCCAAAATTATCATATTCATAATCGTTAGTCTAAGAAAATGTATTTACTACCGATTGTAGATGTTGCCCCAAATTCAAAATTGGAAATTCTATAAAATTTGCATATTCCATAATCGGTAGTCTAAGAAAATGTATTTACTACCGATTATAATATAAAATATGTCCAGAAACCAAGCAGGTCCATCAACAGGTGTAATCGGTAGATAATTATCACCCGATTTAGGATCAGCAGGTGTAATCGGTAGATAATTATCATCCGTTTGTGGATCAACAAGCTTAATCTGTAGGTGACGCATACCACTTATCTACTGATAGTAGTGCAAAATTTCAACAAAGCTACTTATGAAGTATGAGTCTCTTACAAATCAATCGCTAATTCACGAAAAGAACCTAAAATCCATTCATCATCCATAAAGTAAACCATTCATTAAAATTAAACATAATGTTAGAACTTATAATCCGAAAAAAAAACCTTAAAAACGACATTGGCTTTAGTACGAAAATGATGTTAGAACAATCCGAAACAAGTTTCTTGAAATCAGTTGAAAATGATGTTCTCTAACAAGAAAAATATAATCTAATTTCTAGATTTTTGGTTTTAGTACGAGCACGAGGAGCACGGAAATTTGCTTCAACACCAAGGTATCTGCTTCGGCACTAGGGACATTGGCTTCACCATCAGCACTCGATGAACCACGGGATCTTTTACTGGGCTTTGTTGTTGGCCTCTTAGGCTTATTCGAAGTTTTCTCCCCAAACTTACTTGCATAGCCTTCATTATAAATGTTATTCATTAGGTTTTTGTGCTATTTCAGCTTCTCAACTGATAAAGGTACTCCCGCCTTTATACACCCAGCAATCTTCTTGGAGACAAACGCAGACCTATTTTTCTGTTTTTAGGCAATAACAATGGAACGATTATTACCTAAAATATTGAGTCGTAATATTAAAATCAAAAGGAAATAACATTACGTACCATCCTTTCATAACCAGATGGTTTTTCTTTGATGATACAAGTATAATCAGAAGCCTTGGTGGTTTTTCCTTTATCTTCACGGATCATATGAAGATGAGAATTCTCCCTGTACCATTCCATATAGCCTGGATGTACTTCATCACCTCAGTTGACAGGTCTCCCATCGTTGATCAAATATTGCATCATGTTATTCCAATCTTCAACGGATGGGTTACCAGAGTAAACTACTGTGATAGAGTCCTTACCACATACACAATTCTCCACGTCCAATTTGAACTTGCTATACATGTGACTCCAAGGTTCTTCTTGTACATAATCGATTTGATGCATCACCCTTGAGGCATTGTACATAACATATCCTGTGGGGTGCCACAAGGGTCCATAATAAAACGACAACTCATACCTTTCCGCTATATGTCCACTAGCTCGGTCTTCCTTGTATGGATCAAAGCATACATCTTTGGACGTCATCAAGTCTAATTTCCTCCTCAAATAAATCAATTGCTGCTCCTTAGACCTTGAATAGTTGTTGTCGAATATGTATTTTGTTCCTCTGGGTGTTCCTTTCTGCCATATCGGGTTCTCCTTGGCAAAATCGAGGAATGGGAAGTGGTCATAGATCCATGTCTAGTGTACATATCAAACCAAGTATGAGAACATTGATTCTTAAAATAGAAAAAAAATAAATAACAATCGAAGCATCGATAGAGTTACCAAAATACCTGTAGTAGGCTCACATTCCCGGCAATTTGGCTAGTTGCTTCCCTCGATGATTTTCTTAACTTTTCCATCAAGAACGCATGGCATGCGGTGCCCCACGAGTAATCACGAACTTTATTGAGAGGATGCAATAGTTGTAGAAGGTTGGCATCGACCAGGTTGCCACTACAATTGGGGAAAATGACACATCCTAATACGCAGAAGAGATATGCAGTGGCTGCAGCATTCACTTCGTCGTCGTTAAACTATGGATTCTTTTCTTCTTTATCATTGGTGCCTTTGAACATATTCATCAAGTGGACCATACTGAACTGTCAAGTTTTATAACGAAAACACCGGTTGAACTTAATATCGGATGTCGCTCGATCCCAACCAAGGCACTTCAGAGTGTAAAAATAAAGTTGTTAACCAGCTTAACTGCTTTACGTAATCAAACTTGACGGTTATACCATGGTCAGCAATACTAAGAATCTGCACCGCATCATCTGGGGTGATCGTCATCTCTCCAATCGACATATGGAAGGTGTCACTCAGGATACATTCTCTCCTAGAAGGTTGATATCGACACCCGACCATGCTCTAACATTGAATTCTCGGCAGCAGTAGATAACCCCGAGTCATAAATAATTTGCTTGAATCTTTCACACTCACCATATAATTCATTTTTCTTGGTGCAGCTGTAGGTTTGAATAGACGAACCCCATGAGAATGGTCCTAATATACACGACGAATTATAAAATAATTAGAATAGCCGTTAACAATTCTACGAATAAAAAAATAATAGCTTAAGAATGGTGTTTTATAATTATTACCTAGTTGAATAAATTTTTTGGCCCATGAGTCTTTGTATCCAAATAACAGATCTCCTTCATCTCTTGGTAACCCATGGATTTGGCCTGCTTCAATACCTTTCATCTTTAAAAAGGTGGGGACTTGGTGTCCTCCTTTTTTCTTAATTATTCTTTGAATCTTGTCCTTCTCCTTATGTAGCATTTGGTTCTCCTTCTTTTTGGTTTCCAACTTGTGGAGCACTTGGTTCTCATTCTTCTTGGTTTCTAACTTGTGGAACATTTGGTTGTAAGCTTGGTTGAGTTCCTTTGGTGATAGAGATTCCACTAGCGCTCTTTTCTCTTCTTACACTAGTTGTTACTTTCTTACCCCCTTCACGAGGAGGGCCCGAAACAATTATATTTTGGGCTTGCTTAGCTCGCCTTTCCCTAAAAAAACAAAATAAAGAACAATTAGCTTGTAAGACACCGTTTAATCACTACATAATCGGTAGAAAAAGTACATAAAAAACAATTGATTATTCATAATCGGTAGCTCGGGTCTTAGATTATCTCCCGATTATGCAACAATTTCAGGTCATAAAACTCTAAGTTATGGACACACATATAATCGGTAGTCAAGTAAACAAACTAACAAACGATTGCAAAACAATCGGTAGCTCGGGTCCTAGATTATCTCCCGATTATGTATAAAAATTGGATTAGAAAACTCTAATCTATGGACACACATATAATCGATAGTCAAATAAACACAATAACAAACAATTTCAAAACAATCGGAAGTCAAATACAAAACCTATCTAACAATTAGATAAAGAGAAATCAAAGGTTTTAAGGAAAATATAATCAAGAGACAATAATCACACATAACTACCGATTATGATATAGCCCTAACATTTTTTCAATTTCAAAATATTTTAACCGGAAGTTAACAACTACTACATATTTGCCGATTGATTCAAAACTATATTCCTCTACATGAAACCATCTAATATAATCGGTAGTTAGATAAAAAAAAATTAACTATCGATTAAGCCTAAATTTTAGTACAGAAAGAAAATTGGTAGTTAATGACTAAATATAATTACCGATTATAGTCGATGTGTTTGAGGAATGATGAATTCTTTCATAATCGGGAGTTAACAACTACTACATATCTACCGATTGATACAAAACTACATTCCTCTACATCGAAACCATCTATTATAATCGGTAGTTAGATAAAAAATTAACTACTGATTAAGCCTAAATTTTGGTTTATAAAGAAAATAACCTGACCTAATTGGTAGTTAATGACTAAATCTAACTACCGATTAAAGTCGATGTTCTTGAGGAATGATGAATTCTGTCATAATCGGAAGTTTAAACCTATACGCAACTACCGATTCTGGGTAAAAACCGAAAACCCTAAAAATTATAGTCACAATTTCAATCAATTGAAGCAAAATAAACCCAAATAGTGGTATACCTTACCTAATAGGGGCCATCATACACTGTTGGAGAGTCCAATTGTCAGAATCATTCTATGTATCTAGATCATCATCTTCGTGTGCTTCGTGTTCTTCACTATGTTCTTCAATAATCTCTCTGTTTATTAATTTCTCCACAAAATTTGGTCGGTTACTATTATCAGATTGATGGCTTGTTTGTTTCTGTCGAGCCATCTTTATATCAAAATATCGACGATGATTTGGTACGATGATTAACAACGCTACGATGAATTGGTTTTAAAAATTTCACGAGGAATTTTTTTTCTCACAATGGGTAGTCAAGAGGAAGAGAAGAAGAAGAGTTAGATTTTTCTCACAATCGGTAGTAAATAGGAAGAGAAGAAGAAGAGTTAGAATTAAATGAAATGAGTTTAGATTATACTTTTATTAGTGAAAGGGTATATAGGTATTTTTATCTATCATCAGGACATCCCATAACCACATCTATTGAATATGTATAATTAAGTCGTCCAAATTCTTTTTGAATCGTCCTTAAAAACACGAGGTTATTTTAGGACAAAAATAAAAAAGTAAAAATATCATTTTTTTCAGGACGGAGCACGCAGATAGTGTTATTTAGGCGGCTTCCCTTCTTTGGTCAGCTAGTTCACTTTTCGACGACCAAGTTCTGATCAATTCTATAATCAAGTGAACATGCTGCCTGGCTCTGGATCACTGATCAACACTGATAGACTGCTACCAAGGTGGGCTCTAAAAAATACAAATACAGTACGTAAAGGAAGCCCATCTGATAAAATTGGATAGACGGGCCTTTTTCTACCCCCTTGGACAGTTTTCATGACTGTACTTGGATTAAAAATGTAAAACCAAATACAAATACCAGTGGTCACAGCAGGAATAGGCGAATGCGTTAGATTTCTTCTCAACTGGGAATGTTGTTGGCTGACAAGTCTGCTTCTCCCATGAAATGTAAATCAATTATTCATAGTTTCTGTCGCACTGAAAATAATCTGATACTTACCGAAATCAATTCATCAATCAGCATGAAAGAAGCTAGGTTTTTGGTTAACAAATCCAACAAATCCAGTCTTAGCATTTGCAGTTATTTACACTCGATGAAATACTTGAAGGGGTAACTTGGCAAGAGACAACAACAACCGACTAATAATTCTTTTCTTTTCACAATCTGCAACTCATCAAACCTGTGTAAATATATTACAAACAACCTTTTTTTTTCTTGACACTGCTGTAAAGGGGACCTCATAACAACAAACCCCATGTGAGAGACTAAAAGAAAAAAATAATTAGTGAAGGAACAAAAAAAATTAACAGGCAACAACAGCATTAAACTCTAGAAAAAAATTTAACCCACGCTATCATAAAGGCGATCTCGGGGACGATACATTTTGAGAAAATAAGGATGAGTGTTTCTTGTGTAACCTCCCTCTCAAATGTCTGATTTTTGCATCGACCCTTGCTGTAAACCCTATCTTTGTTTCTTGCCTTGCTTTTGATCGTTCCCTTCTCCACATATGTTGATCCTCCTCATCTTTCCTGTAGTATTTGATCTCCTGAATAATATGGTGGTCCATCGGGTGGAAAGATCTTTGGAAGGCAATGTGAACTAAGTATGGAAGATTACAAGCAATAGTCACTAAGAAAGTGACACACCAGTAAATGGGAGCTGGAGCTAAGGCTTCCACTAGGATTTTGTAAGCGTTCTTGGACGTGAGAGGTGACATCATGCCGTAGAAGAGTAGGAAAACATACCAGGTACAGACACTTCCCCATACAAAGAGGTGTTGTATCCATGTGAAATGACTCATTGTGAGCGCAATTTGGCAATTGACTGCCCAAATTATAGACGTGAACATGGTGGCCCCTACGACTGCCATGTCAGCATTTTGACCTCCTTTACGAAAAGCTTGGCCAGAGACGATACTTATGTTAATGAAGAAGATGGCAAGAGACGAATACAGACCATTACACATCCACCCAAGTATTCTATACCAATCGAAGAACAAGTTTTTCGGTCCTTGCTGATACAGTGCTGGAAACTGGAAACAGAACACAATACATGCAAACAATAACACATGTCAGTTAATCACTAAAGCTTAATCTGCATCTCGATGCCAACAATAAACATGGGTCAAGAAGAACAGATTTTAATGTATGCTATGCATGCTCACATGGCGGCGTTTTTCAACAAATCAAAACCTTAAACATGGATAACATTGCCAGTAGGTATACAAATTTTGACTAACCTGTAAGCAGACCTCGGAAGAAACATCTTGCTCGAAAACTCCGAGTGAAATGACTGGTAATGAAGTGAGGATAACATTGAATAATAGCATGTACCAGTCATCATATACTGATTGGCCCGAAAAGGCAGTGAATGCTTCAAAGTAGAATAAGGTGAGGCCAAAAGCTATGTTCTTGTAAAAAAAATAACAGACCTGGAAAATGCACACAAATACAGTGTTTATCGACATGTATACTTTTATCAATATGAATGAAAAGAATTATGTTTTTTTGTAAAGTTCTTCATTTCTTACCATCTGGGCAATCCTCTTGTAGCACCAGTGCCCATGAACAACAAGAAGTCTCTCCAAGAACCGAAACTGGGAAATGGAGAAGTCACTAGCCATTACAGCCTGCATCCCTTCTACTCCACTTATGCCAACACCAATGTCTGCTTCTTGAATCATACCAACGTCATTTGCGCCATCACCGATTGCCAAAGTAGTTTTTCCAGTTCCTTCTTTTACCAACCTTGTTACCTATTTGACACCAAAACAAGAAGGAAGATTAAGATATTATCTTGATGTATTATCATGCACTTTAAAAGAAAAAAAACCTACCATTGCCTTTTGCTTTGGAGAGACCCGACAACATATTACAGATGCACAATCAACTGCTAGACTCAAGAACTGATGCTTCATATCATCCTCCAAAGCGTAAGCCAAAGTTTTCCCATCGATAATCAAGGCAAAAGCAGCGTGAGGGTCTTTTTCCAGCTTGATCATTTGGGATCCATTTGTGAGTTGCATCAAAATGTTTTCTCTGATAGCCTGCTCAAAAAAATAGATCAAGCCCTATCAGCTTGGAAATTTACAGCGGTTTTATCATCACCCAGTGTGTTACTAGTCTATCATTTCACTTGTCCATTGTGGTTTGGTTTTCAGAAATTGAACCTTTATAGAGCTTATCGGTACCTTTTTGGCATCTTGGGCTAACATATCAGTATTCATTGTTGTTATCAATATCTGTTTCATGCCTTGCCGAAGTAAACTGCACGCAAATCTGCAACTCGCATACACAGACACTTACAAATAAGAAAAAGTGGCTATGAGATAATCGTTACCAAGATGTTAACGTTATTTGGATGACACATACCCAATATTGATTGCAGTTTCCATCTTGTCTCCTGTCAGCACCCAGATCTTAAGACCAGCTTGGGCTAGTTTATCTATACACTGAGGCACCTATTGGGAAAAAAGAATTAGAATGTAAAAGGGAACAGAAAGGTTCTTGTTGATTATGATGCTACAAACTGTACACTCACTCCTGGTTGTAGTTTGTCCTCCACTGCAGTGGCACCTACAAGAATCAAATCTTTTTCCATCAAATCTGCGGCCCGTTCAAGCATAGCTTCTCTTTCGGCACCTATAGTAGTCCTTGCTTTTTGAAATTCACTATTCCAAGCAAGATACTCAGACTCTTCAAGTTTCCTATATGCCAGCGCCAATGTCCGCAACCCAGCTTCTCCGTATTCTAGCAGATGCTTACTTGTATCCTCCTCGTATGTTCTCCCATTTTTGGCTAAACGCTCAAATATAATGCTGGATTGTTTATCAGAATTATGTCACCAGACCTTCAATAATATTTACTGCATATGCATTATGAAAACGTGCACATGAAATGGAGCTCACTTAGACCATGCGATCGTCCAAACAAGCTAAGAATAAAAATCAGCAATAGTTGAATGGCCAATTGAAGCAATACATTTAAAGAAAAATGATCAACTGCAGCCTATTTCACAAAATATTAAATGCACAACAGCAGAAGCACTATGAATGATGTATGGTGAGTATGGTCCCCTCAATGTGGATATTTCGTTCTCCGCTAATTCTGAAAATATCAGCACTACTGAAAGTAGAGAACAGACGACAATATTTTTAACAAATTCATTTTATGTTTAGTTTTCACATTTTAAATCAACTAAGTCTAGCAGCAACCAAATTTAGTTAGATATTCTTGTTCATGGAGACCATCCTAGCCAGAAAAACAACCTACAGCAGTATCACTCATTTCATGGAATATGGGAAGGACACATGTGGACCTATCCAAACCTGGTTGAATTCTATCAACATCTTAATGGTGACTTCTAATACCACATACTCTATACACTCTCACATGGTCAACATAACCCCAGTCCGTTTGAAATTTTCCTTCAAAGCAATTAATTTCTAATATTTGATGCTTGCATATGATGTTTAAGTAGAGAGATAGACAGATAGTTGTATCAGACCTGTCTGCACCTTTGCACAGAAGAAGAATCTCCCCATCCTCATCTTGCACAATTACTGACATTCGCTTCCTTTTGCTATCAAACTCCAATATATTCAGGATTTTGTATTCCCTGCAAATGTTTCATTTTATAACAAATCCAATGAATCAATGCAACACATGACCCAATGCCAAAAGAAAAATGGAAAAGAATACTGTTCAACATTTACCTTTCTTCAGGGTTTCCTGAGGGATATCTTTCTCTAATAACAACAGTTGATTGAGTTCTTTTGCAGAACTCAAAGCCAAATTCTCTAGCGGCAACCAAAAAGGATGCTTCATCTGGTGATTCAGCTTCATAGGTAAAACTTCCAGTTTCTTCGTTTGGCTCAGGCAGTGCTGTTTGACAGAGTGCCAGTATTCTGAAAAACAACATAATGTTTCTTGCACTCGGCTCTTTCGTCCAATTCCCATTCATGAGGCGGATATCCTCAAAACTGAATCCCTTTATACTAGCTTTATGTTCCTTTTGACGGTCATTAGAAGTGATAACTCCTTGAAGTTCAATTTCCGAACCATGGAAATCACTTCGTCTAGTCTCGAATGACATTGGTGTCCTAGGCGTTGCAGTTCCTGAATTCTGATCATTGGCTATCTGTTTTGCCGCAGCAATTTCGACTTCACTAGCACGAACGCCATAAGAAACTCCGGCAATTGAACATTTCAGAAAATCCATCTGATTGCATGTCAGGGTACCTGTTTTATCAGAGAGAATCGTATCGACCTGCCCCAGCTCCTCATTCAAATTCGATGTCCGTGCTTCTGCGGGCTTCCCAGAAATTTCATCAAACATATTTAGGTCTTTATTAATAAACATTGCTTGCAAGACCTTCACAAGCTCGATGGAAACATAAAGTGAGATGGGTATCAAATATCCATATAGAATAAGAGCCGTGATCAAATGGAGAATGCCTGAGATAGCAGGTTTCGATGAGTCATACATACTGTCTGAGTGATCGTCAGGTTCCATGTACCAAGCTTCTGGGTACATCAACTTTATCTTCGCCGCGAAGCCTATCGAACTGATAAATGATATCAAAACAAGAAGGGTAAAAAGAAAGTAGATAACGTAGTCCATCTTCTTTTCGATCGTACTCCTTTTCGAGGGAGACTTGGTGGAGTTTTGCATAACCTTTGTATCATGACCGGTGAAAATAACTACTCCATACACATATGGGGTGTTTCTGAGCTTCGAATCTCTAAGAAGAATCTGTCCTGGGTCAACCGCATAAACTTGACGCTCGTACTCAAGATTACCAACAAAAGAATAGAGATTAGGATTTGGGTCTTCACATCTGATTGTTCCTGTGAAATCCTTAAAAGCCATGTCATCGTCCAATGGCAGTGTTATTTCCAAAGATCTTTTGACCTTCAAGTTTGTCTCACCATCCAAATTCATGGTCTCTACATAGCAAATCCCATCGTCATAGCTTGACGACAACAAAAGTAAATCAGCAGGAAAAAACTGATCCTTCTCCACTTTCACCACATCTCCTACCCTAAGCTTTTGCCATGGTTTATAAACAAATTCACCATCTCCCTTATGCGTATTAACCTTTCTACTATTAACCTTCATATCCTGCATAAACCTATGCCAATCCTCCACAGCTTCCTTCGCCATACTAAGACCAACAACAAACGCTAACGGTGCAATCATACTTACAGCAGAAAATGGCGCAACAGGCGTTAAAGAAAGAATTGCAGCCATAAGAAAATACACATTAGCAACCCTTCGGAACTGCTCGAATATTGCCTTTGGAAGAAATGTAATGATATTGTATTTCGTAGTACTAATATTATTTGCAGGATAGTTTAGAGGCTTTTTACGGTGAAAACGTGGTTGATTACAATGAACAATCCGAGAAAAACCTGGTCCTTGAAGAGAAAAACTCTGTTCATCTGTTTGTAACACATCCGGCTGGAAGCAGGCAAAACTGTAAAGCTTACTAAACCGAAGCTTCTGCCTCTTCCTGCCTGTTCGTGCCATCTTTATCAAATTTTTCAACTCACACTGACGAATAACACATCAACCAGCATATACCTGCAACAAAATTGAAACTCTTCAATTACAACTCCTACAGCATAAATTCCCTCATAGTGAAGATCAAATTCATCTCAAGAATTTAAAATTTCCTAATTCCATCATTTTCAAACTACCTACTCAGATCTAAATATCTAAACAGAATTAGAATCAAGAAATTTCAAAAGAGAATATCCAAATTTCCCTCTCAAAAAAAACAAAAGTTATATCTCAAATTATCAGGCAAATCAAGAATCAAAAGCAAGAACCTCTAAAAAAAAAGTAAAGAATCAAACTAAACTTGAAACTTAATTAAAGCAAAAAAATCACATCAATTAATGTTTAATTTCACTTAAATCAAATCATTTCCAATTAAAGAATCAGCTGAAAAGTACAGCAGCTAAGAAGAATCTAAGAAAAGTAAAGAATGTGTACCTGAAAATTACCCAAAAACAATTATAGAAAAAAAACGGAAAAATCTTCTGCTTCAGCTTCAGCTTCACTGATATTATCTACTGTTTATTCAGATCAGAACCGAGGATTTCGTGCTTGAAAATTAATAATAGAAAACCAGAAATTTAGGGTTTCTTTCTTTCTTCTTCAACGGTATATGATGATGATCTCTCTCTTTCTCTTTCTTTTTCTTAGTCCAAACTCCAAAGACGATTTCCTCTGTAATAATTTTGCTCAATTTGGGTCATTTTTACTTATATATAAATTTTAATTTTAGTTTTAATTTTAATTTATCTAGTTTCTGTTCTTTTACTGATTCTTTAGATGAGTTGGCAAGGGTCGGCATTCGGCTTTATTATGTGATGTGGGACCAATTAGAGTCTGACGTGTGATGTTGTTAAACCCTAACGCACGTTTGATGGACTTTTTCAAAATTTTGAACAACCTTGACTTCCAATAGTTTGACATTTATCATATTGTTTGTATGCTTTTAATAGATGTTTAAGTAAGGATGGGATTTTTAACACGCATGATAATAAAAATCAGTTATTTTGTTAATTGGTAGACTGATTAAACAAAAATATCAAATGAGGAGTCATATTTGTGTTATCTATGACATATGTTCAACTGGCATTTTAATTTCATCATTTGGTTCAATTTTGATAGTTCTGTAAATAGGGCGCGAGAGATGAGTATCTTAATTGTTAATTATTTGATTAATTAAATGATGAAGATGTCAAGTTATTACAATGTAAAAAAGTGTGTATAAAACATTTTACTGAAAAACATCTCAAGTGGAATTTATTTATATATAATTTTTAATTGGTTTTGTAGATTATGTGTCTAAAAATCATATTTATTAAAAGAAAATTAAATAATTTTTTTCTTTATTTACTAAAACATTATACAAGTTGTGATGATTTTTTCCTTGATTAAAATATGGATCTATAGTTGTACATTCGGTCAAACTAACCTCCAAACATATTTATTACTGACTTTGGTCTTTTTTATCGTAAAATAGATTCCTAAGCTAATTTTACACCTCTCCTATCCGTCCTGCTAAGATTTTTTTCATCCCGGTACTCGGCCCTTGGATTTTCGCGGCCACAGATGCGTCAAAATATTTCACTTGATGAATAATCATATGGTATTGGTTTTAAATGAATTTCAAACGAAACGGTGGCTGTGCGCCTATGGGAAATTGATTCTTTTTCAAGGTACATACAAATAACAAACACAAACAAAATAAGACCTAATTATCTCGTGGGACCCGCTTATCATTAAGTTTGCTTTAAATTCTCGTTTAACCTTAAGTACATTTAAGTGGGTCCCACGGAATGGGTTTTGTAAATAATTTCTGTGCAGGGTTTAGATTAGTTTAATTGAGTGATTAGAGTAGGACAAGCCTTGTTACCTTTTCAAATTAGTACTAATGGGAGACAATCTTGAATGACCGAATAAATCCAAACAGTGTTATACATTATGTCAACAGCTATCAAGCAGTGACTTTGTAAAAAAAAACCATGTGATAAATGAATGAATTTCACAGCCATGTTTTAAATAAATTTATATAAAAAAATAATAATTAGATATTCATCGTTTTATGAGGTATAGACCGTGGAGTGATTCCTTTAAGATTAGGATAAGATGAACTATTTTATGGTAAAGTGTTGTCTATGTATCATTTTTACAGTATATCATATAGTTTTTCGAAGTTAAAAAATAATTTCTTAACGGTATCCAACAAGTTATCAGAGTGTGGTACTATAAGATTACTTTTGGTATCTATTATTTGCATCATAAATCTATCTTCTTGGATAGAAGGTTCTTTTTTGATACCATCAGGTATACTTTTATTTTCTTTGGATTTTCTTACATACGGTACTATAACCCCCTTCCTTGCCTTACAGTACGACAAGAAAATGTGGATAAATTTCAACGTGAGAAACAAGACAAAACTTACCTTATAATGTCACCAGTCCATGATACCCCCTAAAGATATGGTATCAAAAGGTGTTCTATCAACGTGAAAGTTACAATGAGTATGCGTTGGCCATTTGGACAACCAAAACTAATATATTGGAAATGGTTTCATCATATGGAAACGCAATCCCCATATGGCCAGAGGAGAAAGAAAAGGATTTTTGCACATGTATGGTGGCTATGCATGGTCCATGGGTCTATTTCTCTTAATGAAGTGGTTTGGCAAATTAACTCTATTTTACACGTCAAAGCAAGTCCAGTGTGGGAGTTTTCTAATTTGCATATCTGACGATCCACGTGAGAAAAGAGTTTCTCAGGGGAACTTGAGCCGATCGGGTAAGCTTTGATCGATAATGGCTATATTTTTAACCGCTTAACAATGGTTTTATCTTCATTCTATTTATATAAATCTTTTCTCATCTAAAAATTAATATACACAACTATTATCTATTTTATATTTTTATAAAAGTTCATCCAATTTTTCAATATATTATTTGTTTTCAGTTTTTTTAATCACCTTTTTTATTACAGATACACTAATCTTTTTCCAACAACAACAAATGTATAGGCAGTAATTGGATCAATGGATGAAGATTTAGACTATGAGAGAATGATCACCAACACCATGATACAATCATACACATGGCATATTCCACGAGCTCCAGAACTAATAGCAGTATTGATAAGAAGATACACGTGGAGATTTCGAGAGAAAGACTACCAACAAATGATATATAATTATTTTATAAACGAATATGTGTACTTTAAGGAAGATTTCGAATATCGTTTCTGCATGTCGCGTCACCTGGTCATTAAGATTATTTGAGATCTTAATTGGGTAGACTCTAAATTTCAATTATCAATTTGACGCTCAAATCATGCGGGGACTCAGTCCTCAACAAAAGGTCACTGATTCCTAAGAATTTTATCTCATGGGTTGTCAGTGGATGTTTGTGATGAGTACATTTGTATGTCAAAAAAAAATTGCATACGAGAATCTCAATATGTTTTGTAAAACTAGCTATAGTTAACTATTTTGGTCCATATTTTTTACGACAATCAACCGAAGATGATGATGTCGATTGTCTACTTAATGAAATGTGAAGAGGGGCTTTACAGGAATGTTGGGTAGCTTTGAATGCATGCATCGGGTGTGGCATGGATGTTATTATTTGTGGCAAGGTTAGTATAAAGGTCACGAAACATAACCAACTATTGTTCTAGAAGCTGCGGCTTTTTATAGTTGTTGGATAAGGTATGTTGTTTTTTTTTTGGACTTCCAAGTTCAATAACAACATCAATATTTAGCACAAATCGACTTTTTTGAAGTACTGAATTATGGAACAACTCAAACTGTAAATTTCACATTCAATGACAATAACTATAACATAGGATAATTTTTGAAGGAAGAAATTTATACAGCATGGTCAACTTTAGTTCAAGCTTATACTGAGATACCCTAAGAGAACCGTGATATAAGGTACTTTAACAAGAAGTATCTGGGGTGTAAGAAGGATGTTGATCTAGCATTTGAAATTTTTAAGAGGAAGTCCACATTATTTTTGGACCACATCGTTTATTTAAACCATTGGAAATGAACAGGGTCATGCTCACCTGCATGTGCATAATATGATAATCGAGGAAACCCAATGTGATAACAGTTGGACGAGTTATCTAGATACAAATTTTAAGCATGATGTTCAGCCTCGACATGGAGTTCCCCCAAGAAAATATTGAATCACAGAACACAAAATTTAAAACAAAGGTTTATATTTAAGGTAAGGGATGATATCAATGCGCAAAGTTGGGCTGAGTTGGGAGCTAGGAACCCTCATATGTTTTAATTTTTATCACTTTCTAGTTGTTATCATGTTAATGATTAGAGCAATAGTATTTATAATTTTTTAGTTATCATTTAAATCATCCTTAGTTCTCTTAGCGTAATTTGATTTGTGTATGAATTTTAAGTATTACATTTGAAATAAACAATCATTGAAATTCAAATTATATTAAAATTAAAAATTACATTAAAATTCAAACAAATAAATTAATTATTACATCGAAAAGAAAACGAACTAAATATTAAGTCAAATTAAAACTAATTAACTAACTATTACATCCAAATTAACATTAATAATCAAACTTGTGTAATGGCATCATCGATATCCTCATCCCCCTTATCAGAATCAAAATCAAATGTTGTTGGGTGTTGTAGACGTGCCTTCTCTGCTTGATCTTTATCAAATTCGTCTTGGGAGATTGGTTGTTGTGCTTGATTCATCATTGTCGTGTTCATTTCCACAATTCCTCTCATATGCACATTAAGAAAAAAAAAATCAACCGTCTTGCGTCCATTCCTCATTTATGCAGCCATTATCTTACGCTCAATTATATTAACAATATAAATTTTTTCTTGTTTATCAAAAAATTCTAGGATGTTGTATCCTGAAGTTGATGATTGTGCATCCTTTTGTGCTGCCTTTCTATTCGTTTTTTTATGTTTTTACTAGGTACATCATATCTTTCAGCATTTCCACTAACTTTAAGATTAGATTTACCATGTTGCAATCTGCCAGTGTTGCGGGTTTGATTTTTTTTTTCTAATGAAGAATAAAGAGACCTAGGTTGTCGACCAAAATATGTACTCTCATATAGTGATTGATTTTTTTCTTGATATTTGTTCAAAAGATTACGGTTATACCTGTTCAACTTCTTAAGGATGTGGAAACATGCTTCCTACTTGAAACCCTAATTTCTTATTTTTTGCCATTCTTCTCGAGTTTTACGTTGTTGCAGTTTGAAACATTTATAAATTTGTTATTATAACAAACATAACACATTTATAATATCAATTAAATAAATTCAAACACGGATTACCACATCGACTCCAGCTTCAATGCTCAATTTGCAAATTCATTTGCATAATCGGAGCTACCCAATTGTTCATATTTTTACTGATTGTATTAAAACGACCTGAAAATCCACCAGTATCAGGATCTTTTGGATTACCAGTTTCTTGACAAAATATATTATAAAAATTTCCCCAAAAGCGCGTTATGATTTTGTTGAACATCATTGATAGGGTCAAGCATGAAATGAAGATAACTTCTGCAAATAGCAGTATCTTCATCCTAACTAAACTTTGGACCACGAACTTTTGATGCTGAAATATTTTGTATCGAAACATTTTTTTTTTATGTGTTAGGCTCAGAGAGAAATCTTTAATGAATAATTAATCGAAAAAAATTGTAATTAAAAGAGATTGGTTGGAGATTATGGGTGTAGAAAGGGTTAGAGGGGTAAATTTGAAATGGAAAAGAGTTGAATTCATAAATGATAGAATTAAAACCGTTAAATGAACCAGTCGTATTATCATCCAAACTTAATTTGATCGGTTCAACTTGAGATAAAATGGGAAAATACTCAAATTTGAGTACTTTCCCTTCCATTATACCCATTTTCCTGCTCTACTCTAGGGTGGCAATAGGAAAAATTTGTTCATTTGGAATGCTCTTACCTCAATCAATTATATTTCTGACCATGCAAAAGGAATCTGTATATAATCCTGTCATATAGTTAAAATAATTCATAGACCTCAGCAATGATGGCAACGAAATCAACAGATGGAGTGAAGGGGATTTTATTCAATTGAATACGAACCTAAACAACTTCTAAATTTTGCTAGTATGAAATTAGACAACCCAAGACTCAAATCTTGTTGGGCGGCCAAAATAGACTCGCTTCAAAGCATAAACCTTTGTGCTTGTTTGATTGGTATTTTTCCTCTATGAAAAGGACCTTTGATGGCTAGCCTATTGTAGGTTAATTTGATGGACGGTCATAATTGTTGGGAAATAAAAAGAGGACGACACGTGTAAAACGATTAAAGAAGGAGTGAGTGATTCTAAGAAGAACGAGAAGCACACAATCAAAGCCGTATGAAAGGATCAAAAAAGGACAGATGTGAAAGACTGAGTAAATCCCTGCATGTTTGACACATAAGATCGGGAAGTAGTATCACACTGATCGAAACAGATAGCATTAAATGCTTATTGAACGGGAAAGTAAGAGTAATGATGAACGTGGAACGGGAAAGTAAGAGTAATAATGAATGTGGAACGGGAAAGTAAGAGTAATAATGAATCTGGAACGGGAAAGTAAAAGTAATAATTACTTTTATTTACTTTAACCACATGGTTGACACATGTGATCGGGACAAAGATGATTCTCAAAGAACGAAGAGTACGTGTTAATCATACAAGGTAACGGACCAAAAAGTAAAGAGCATGATCTGTCAACCATACAATCATCCCGATCCAAAGATAATAAGGAGAACGAAAGAAGGTATCGGGACAAGGGGGACCCATTAGATAATCTATAAATAAAAGAGAGTATTCAACAGAGAAGGGGTCGGAAAATTAAAAGAGGAATATGCGAAGGAAGAGTAATTAGAGAAGAAGGAAAAAGATCATTAGGTATGTATTCATTGTGTAAGATACTATTTAAAAGTTTCACTATCATGATTCATCTTCTATACTTAAAAAGATTATGAATTTGAGACTTTAATTTGATCAAATATTTAATTTGTAAATAAATGGTTAATTGAAACCTTTCTCATTAATTGATTTTAAAGAGGATTCTGTGTATCAAAATGTTAGTTAAAATCTTTCTATTTACTGTTTTACATCAAATCATTGGTTGTTGATGTCAATGGAAATTTTGGCATAAACAATAATCATGCTTATTTGATTGTCAACACCATTTCTTCTAGCAATTTTGCTTCCTGTTTAAAAATCAAACCATTGTGTAGTAAGGTTCCAAAATGCAATTTGGATTTTGGGAGAAATATTTTTAACAATTTTTTTGAAATTTTAGATCCATTTTATGACTATTTTTGGGATATTTTTTTCCTTTTTTTTTGCTCGACAAACAGAGAAAAAATGAAGCAAACAGGGAAAAAAAAAGACAGACGGAAAAGCAAACAAGCAAACTACAAAGCAGGGAAAGAGTCTTCCAAGAACGGAGGAAGAGATAAGAGAATCCACCAATCATCACCGTGGTTTGGATGAAGAAAATTTGACCAGAGAATGAGCTATAACATTAGCCTCCTTTCTGACATATTCGATCGAGTATTCTTCAAGTTGAGAGAAATTTTCAAGTATATTCTATAAGAAATTTTAATTCTCCAAGGAACTTGCCTTTGCTTTTGTATAAATATCAATCAGTTATCCTTGTAGGAACCTTTCAATTCAAAAAAATGCAGCGAGCGTTTTTTTCTTCCTATCATTTTTAATTATTTCCGTACTCTAGTTCTGATTGAGTATATAGAACACTAAATTTTTTGTTTCAAAAAAAAAAACAACAACTAAATTTTAATTGTTATCTGGCCTTTCTTTCGGTATTACTTTTTGTTGTCTAAAAAAAACTTATTTATTAAAGAAATTTGGAAGTTTGATTTGCAGAAATGTTTAAAAAAGAGAAGATTCGAAATATTCCGTTTAAACTATGAGAAAAAAAGAAGTAGTTACCTTCAATTGTTAATTCATTTGTCCTCATTCATACATGAACTTCTTTGAATTCGTCTTCCTTATGAAAAGTCTAGACACAAGAACATGTAAAACAATTATTATTATAAAAGAAAAAAAAACAGAAAATAAGAAAGAGAAAGAAACATGTAGAACAATCTGAAACTGGAACCGACAACCTTAATTATGTCTTCCGACACGCTTCACGTTGAATTTATAGGTATGTAAGAGGAGCTAGTACAATGATCAGGGCCTGTCTAATATCTCATGATGAGAGAATGATCCACGAAAGTAAAACTAAAATATCCATCAGAAATGGGTACTGGACCAGCCGGAGTTGACTGATATTAAGTGAAGAAACATCGGACCGAGTAGTGTAATTAATTAAGCTCTTTGTGTTTGCTACTTTAGTCAAGTACGAAAATAAATATTCAAACATTAATCATTTTTCTAGAGACATTGACATTTTCTTTGAGAGATTCCTATAATTAAACAACTCATTTAAATCAAATCATCTTATAAAAATATTTATCTCTCTAGTCTCTATTCAAAATGTAAAAACGGCTAAGAACCTTCCAAATTACTAACAATAACGTTGAAAATGATTAAAAGAACGTTTTAAATTATTAATTTTATTTTTGAAGAAAAAAATAATACTCACTCCGTTTCAGGAAAAGAGTTACTTTCTCTTTAAATTTTTGTTCCAACAAAAGAGTACTTTCATTTTTCAACATAACAAACTTTCAAAACTACCCTTGTTATTTTAAGAAATGTTATTATTTTCATTATAAAGATATATGTAGTATTAAACTTTTTGTAAGGGTAAATATGGAAATAAATTATAAAAGTTATTCTCTCTCATCTTGCCTTAACAATTGTGCAAATATGAAAAGTAACTCTTTTCCTGAAACGAAGGGAGTATTAATTTCTAATTTAATACATTTATAGGTTAAAATGAGAAAATGATAATATTTTTTTTCTAAATTCGAAAAAACATTAATATTTAACCTCACCAAATGCCAAATATAGGCAAACTTTTTTCGTCAAATCTCGCGACACTCTTAAACACAAACTATCCGTTGATAACGATACGACATGAAGGAGTAATTCTCACGTAACTTCTTCTCCATTGAAAGGAAGATATCAAGGTTTTTGGTAGAATCAATCAGTGTTAAGAGGAGACAAAACAGTTTGATAGTCTGCACTATGGACCCTAGCTAGTTAATCAAACTATTTGCAAATACTGTCCAATAGTTGGGAGTTCATAATTTTGGCCTACCTGTCTCATTGATATATGAGTGGCCTCTGTATGTCATATGAGAACGGGACTACCTTAATTTAAGGGACGACATACGTTCATTGTCAGACTATCTTGATCTGAAACGTGGGATTATTATCCTTCACACTCCTTTTTATACGTAGGATATTTTTTACGGGCCTCTAACACATAGACCATTTATATGGATAATCGTTGGATTTCCTCTGATACAGACCTAGCTCTGATATAAAGTTAAAATCTACAGGCATCAAATTCAAAATCAATTGACAATAAATGAAGTGACCCTTCCATACTATATTTTAAATTTATTATAGAATATTAGTAATGTGAGACTATTATCTATCACATTAACTAACCAAAAAGATATCAGGATTTATTAGTGGAGCCAAATAAGGGATGTAAGAAAACAAAAATGAATTTGGAAGTCCAAATTCTTATAAATCTTAGGTTTAGATGCCAACTAGGTTGGATGTACAACCGCACACCCATACTTTCAACCAAATTCTTATAAATCTTAGGTCTAGAGTACTAGTCTCAGTTATGCTAGGTGGTTCGTCTTTCCGAATAGCATAGTAGATATCCATCCACCCCAATTGTAAAAGCAGTCTTTCTTTCCACACCTTATAGTCATCACCCTTTAATTCAGGAATGTCACAATTGACATCAGAAATATTTCCAGTTAAAATTGCTGCAAAGAAAAATATATATGTGCTTATAAAAAATTTGAGAATTAAACTTAATCATGATTTACCAATGCAAGTCATGTATAGAAAATATGAATCTAGTGACATAAAACTTGCCTGTGGGCTAAAGTCCTACTCAAATTAGATTCATAAACTACATGATGAAACTATTAAACCATATTCATTTCTTAATTCCTGTGGGTAGATTAAGAAACATAATTCAATATTTCACCCCAATTAAACTTAATCATGATTTACCAATGCAAGTCATGTATAGAAAATGTGAATCTAGTGACATAAAACTTGCCTGTGGGCTAAAGTCCTACTCAAATTAGATTCATAAACTACATGATGAAACTATTAAACCATATTCATTCCTTAATTCCTGTGGGTAGATTAAGAAACATAATTCAATATTTCACCCCAATTAATCATACAAATATAATAAAATTTCCTGTGGGCATATTTCATCATATTACGTATGATTAATTGTAAATTTATGTCTAGTTTCCACATGTGATTTCTTAAGAAAAATTTAAATAACTAGAGATGCTGTGGCTACTCTCTAATTACTAAAATTATTAAATCACTTGACATATTTCTTTAATCTTTGTTCATGTACAATCCTAATGGTTTTATTTATAACCATTGCACATGTCAACAAATAATAAATACTATTAGAGCTAAACATACATATTTAAATGATTCTCTCTATGCCTGTATGTGATTGAGAACAAAATCACCATGTGAAAAATTAAAGATTGTATGTGCACTCAATGGTTTTATCACTCTAATTCACTTAGACCCCGTAAAATCGAAGTCATACTCGAGTTTAAAGGCATCATAAACTTATCACTGTGGAGTTTTGCCGATACCTTAATTTAGCTACAGAACATAAACATCCTTAGTTTTTTAAATTAAATATATTCTGCAAAACTATATTCTCTAATGTCACCCAAACATAACCTTTCAGAAATGCTCACAATGTCTCGTTTATGTTTACCAAGTCTCTGTATGTACTAATTAATGTAAACTGACAATTTAACCGTAAATATTGTCGTTTACTTGATCAAAGACATAATCTCAGCACAAAACTGAAACTAACATTTAAAGGTAAAGAGTGACGTTACACTTACCTGATTTTTATGAAATTCAACCTGAAAACTTATAAGAACTTACACTACAACATATTAAATTTTCAGCAGGTTCTAACGGCTGGAATTTCCAGACTAAGGTATCCAATAAACCTTATTTCAACATAATTCTCCACAGACACAGTTTGGTCTAGCAGGGTTATGGGATACTAAACGGAGTCCGATCTTCCTGAAATTTTTACAGGACAATTATAATAACAGGTATCATACGTAGTTAAAATATGAGAAACATCTAACGGTTGGATAATGTTTTACAAGTGCTCCTCGGTACCACATGGTATCTGAATTCTCTACAGACACAGTTTGGTCTAGCAGGGTTATGGGGTACTAAACGGAGTCCGATCTTCCTGAAAATTTTACAGGACAATTATAACAACATGTATCATACGTAGTTAAAATATGAGAAACATCTAACGGTTGGATAATGTTTTACAAGAGCTCCTCGGTACCACATGGTATCTGAATTTTCCAGAAATACAGTTTCGAAAATCAATCTATTCGGAGCCTTAACAATGTCTGATTGTCTTCAAAATTTAAGAGAAGGTATATGAGATACTTGACTAAGACATAATCAAAATCCAGCCCTAACCAACGGTTGAAAAATTATTAACAGCAAATCAATTTTATGAAAGCTTATTGGAATTAAAACTCATCAACAAAATAATTCATTAACAAGCAAGGCAGAGGTGATTACAGGCTCTGATACCAAATGTAAAACCTTATCATGTATATTCTATCACAATATGAACATACATAATTTAGAAGCGGAAGCAAAAGAAAGAGATTATAAATACCTCCGGCCATTGATCTTGAATCCTTGAGTTTGCCCTAACTCCTTTGTTGCTATGAACTTTGGTGCCAAACCCTCCTTCTCAATAGTAGATGGTGTATGCAGAATTGAGAATGGTTTTGATGACCTTTTTGTTCTGTTTTCTATCCTCTGTAAAACTAACCCTAGCCATCATAGAGTAGTTGTGTATAGATATATAGTGGGTGGTTTTCCTAAAGGTGGGAGAGAGTAGTGGGGGCTAATGGGGCTAATGGATCACATATATGCCTTTTCCCCCTTTATTTCAGCCCAATGAGAAAAAGTCTAACATTCTCCCACTTGATCCATTTTACGAAAGACTCCATATACGGATCATAGCGATTAATTCTCTTTAGAGCAAGAATTGTTCTTCCATGTATCACAATATACTTAGTCTTTCACCACTCATACTTAACTTAACGAATAAACCATATGTTTACTCCAGGTCTAACTGTAATGACATTTCTCAACAAAATAACTGAAGTAAGTACGTACATAAATTCCAAATGAGAAATAATCCAACTAAAATAAAAGCTTTAGAAAACCATAAAGAATGTACTACATTATAGGACCAAATCCCGTCCTTACTACATGATCCTTGAATTCTTTAGTATGCATGCCTTTAGTCAAGGGATCATCAATCATCAATTCAGTGCTAATGTGTTCAATGATCACTCTTTTCTTGTACACGTTCTTTTACGGCTAGATACTTAATGTCGATGTATTTACTTCGACTTTCACTATTATTATCCTTAGCCATAAAACAGCAACTGAATTGTTACAATACATTCTTAATGTTCAGCCAATAGAGTCAACAACTCTTGGCCCAGATATGAAGCCTTTCAGCCATACACCATGTGAGGCAGTCTCAAAACAAGAAAAAAACAAACTTAGTCTTCTACTTCAAGACTATTTGTTCGTTTATATATAAGCATGTTATCCTTAGTACCCTTAAGGTATCTCAATACTTTCTTCGCAACCTTACAGTGATCGATTCCTGGGTTACTCTGATGTCTTCCTAATACTCCAACGGCATGTGAAATGTCGGGTCTAGTATAGACCTGAGCATACATAATGCTACTAAGAGCTGAAGCATATGGAACATTTTTCATTTGTTCCCCTTTCAATGTCATTCCTAGGTATTGGTCCAAACTGAACCAATCATCTTTTACAATGGGTTATACTTAAGGTATATACATTAATCGGACACAAGAAAACAAATCTTGCTCCCACTGACCTTATGGTATATACATTGATCCATAAATCTGAATCTGTAGAATATATGACTTGTGAAAATAACATACGATCATTATCGGCTCAAATATTACAATCCGAATCTCGCAGATACACTAAATAGTCACTAGAAATAATTGACAATCAACTTGTCACTTGAAACAGTAGGTGGAAGTTGATCATTATCTTTTTCAGAAACATTATCCTGAAATGATCACTCCCACTAATCAAGTCATTCTCAAGAAATTTAGCATTTCTTGATTCCACAATTCTAGTGCTATGAAGAAATCTACTGTACTACTCTCCACCTCTATTTGATCTCACAATCTTAATGTGCTTACCACATTGTTTCTCTACTTTAACCTTAAACAATTTAAAGGCATCCAAAACTTCGTCTTTAGAATGAAACAAGTAAAGATACATATATTGTGAATAATCATTTATGAAGGTGATAAAGTATTTCGGATTATTAGTGTTCATGTCCGGACAACAAAAGTCCGTGTGTATGATCTCTAATAGGTTTGAACTTCTCTTGGCACCAATTTTGTGTTTGTTAGTTTGCTTTCCCTTAATGCAACCAACACAAGTATCAAAATCAGTAAAGTCTAAAGTACTAATTACCCCATTCTTTACCAATTTCTTAACTCTCTCAATGGAGATATGTCTCAATCTCCGGTGCCGCAAAATTGAGGAGTCATCATTCATAATACATCTTTTTAACCCAATATTAACATGCATAGAACTATGAGTGATATCATTTTTGTAAATAAAGACGATAGACAAAATACCATAACCAATAACTTCAGAATTTCTGAAAATACTGAAACCAGAATCTGAAAAATCAAAGGAAATTCCTAAAGGTACAAGTCTTGAAACTTAAATCAAGTTTCTAGTGAAACCTGGTACATAAAATGTCTTTTCTAAAAGCAAAATAAAACCACTACTTAAAATTAAACTGCATGTCCCAACAACTTCCACATGTGAACTCATCTGAGTGCCCGAATAGATGTAATGTTCACTTCTCGTTGGTTTCCTTAGGTTTGTCATACCCTGCAAGGTCTTCGAAACATGGATTGTAGTACTAGAGTCAATCCACCATGTATTATGATTAATATTAACCATATTAAATTCATAAACAAAAACACTAGAAAATTACCTTTCTTCTCAAGCCAAGTCTTAAACTTAATGCAGTCCTTATTCATGTGTCCCTTCTTTTTACAGAAGAAACACGGAGACTCCTTCTTTATGCCTTGGTTAACTGAAAGCTTTCCTCTTTCCTTATTGTGATCCCTTTTCTTCTTTGAAGAAGAAGCAATAGTAAGGTTCACCTTTTCGCCCTCTTCCATCCTCAATCTCCCCTCCTCTTGAACACACATGGTCATAAGTTCATTAATTGACCATTTATCCTTATGTGTGTTATAAGATATCTTAAAGGGGCCATATTGTGGAGGAAGAGTGCACAAAATGAAATGAACTAGGAAAGAATCAGACATGGTAACTTCCAAATCCTTAAGTTGGGCCGCAATATCCCTCATGCTCATGATATAATCACGCACATTCTTAAACCCATTGTGCCTCATGGATGAAAACTTCATAATTAAGGCGCTAGCAAGAGCTTTGTCAGAACTTACAAATTGTTCATCAATGGCTTTAAGGAGATCTTTAACCTTAGTATGCTTATCGACAGAACCCCGAATACTAGCACAAATTTTGGTCTTTATGAACATAACTGAGAGACGATTAGATCGATCCCATTTTTCATAAAGATCAACTGCATCTAGAGTACTAGTCACAGTTATGCTAGGTGGTTCGTCTTTCCGAATAGCATAGTAGATATCCATCCACCCCAATTGTAAAAGCACTCTTTCTTTCCACACCTTATAGTTATCACCCTTTAATTCAGGAATGTCACAATTGACATCAGAAATATTTCCAGTTAAAATTGCTGCAAAGAAAAATATATATGTGCTTATAAAAAATTTGAGAATTAAACTTAATCATGATTTACCAATGCAAGTCATGTATAGAAAATATGAATCTAGTGACATAAAACTTGCCTGTGGGCTAAAGTCCTACTCAAATTAGATTCATAAACTACATGATGAAACTATTAAACCATATTCATTTCTTAATTCCTGTGGGTAGATTAAGAAACATAATTCAATATTTCACCC